>JAHZNH010000744.1:0-10802 GCA_027744355.1 Tyrannoseira gladiata
ATGTTAAATGCAATACTTAGGGTTTCGGGTATAGGTACTAAATACATCGCATGAAAAAAAGGAGCAATCTATTTTTTCCTCTTGTTATCATTATCATCCTCGTTCAGTTTAATCACATGGGTTTGCTCTTTTTCATCGTCTGTTAGTAAGTATGATGTATTAAGACCAGTGCAGACTGCAGCAGTATAACAGTAGTGGTCGAATGAGTGAGTCAAGTCGCGAGATTTCATATGGCCAGCGTGTAGAACACGCCAGCTAAATATAGACATTATTAACTCAAGACAAGACAAGATAGAGACAAGCTCCACAAACAAGTTTAACAAAAGCCATGTATGAAATAATATTATAATTTGAATAATGATCCATCATCATCATCATATGTTATAAGTGAAGCCGATGCCATTATGGAATGAAAATTGTGCTCGTTGATCTCTCAGGAAGGAAAAAAAGGGTTGAAGGTTGACCACGCCAAGCGAACAGCTAAGCCATTGCACTGTACTCTGTGGCCACAATAACCAAAAGCAATTTTTATGCACAGGAGTAAGTAAGCGGAGATGTTGGAATGAAAATTATGAGAGTCCTTCTTCTTGGAGTCATGGAACCATATATCATTTATCATTTCTGTACTTTGAGAGCATTTATTTTTATCCCCAATCACTACTAAGTAATCATGTTGCTGAGTGAGTGAATGAGTGAGTGCGAGTGCTGAGGATGGAGAGGGAAGTTCTCTTTTTACGCTTAATCACTTCTTCCAATCGCCTAATGCCTTTATCCGGAATGGAGACTTGTTGATTCTCAAGTCTCGCCGCTTATCGTACAAAAACCTGAAAGAATGATGGCGCACATCTATCCAGTGCTTTAGTCTATCTAAGACGCTCTTCTCGATGCATTATTGGTAGGGCGCAGTACATGAAGACTACATGCTCTTGGGATGGAGTTTCTTCATAGGAAGGAAGCAAGATATTTTTTCCTTCTGGAAGTGTACTTGCAAAGGTCAGCAGTTCCACAGAGATTCTACTGAGCTAGCGCTCCTTCTGGAGTAGACTGATCGACATCGTGTGGGAAATATATGGAATGTATTTAGTCGTAATTTTTGCAAGGAAAAAATGCTGCAGTAAAATTAATTAGGGAAGATCGTAAAAAAACTCTTTCATACATTTCACAAGTAACATGAGTAGATATGTGTGGCATGCATATAATACAACCTCCTCCATTGTATTCTCCTGCTGAGTCGACAGAAAAATTTGCAAAAAGCATACGAGGAGGAGGAGGAGGATTCCTTCTTCTGAAAGTGGAGCAGGACTGATTCATTTCAACTTTTTTGGAGGATATTTTTAGCAGTTGGATAGACAAAAATAATGATCATTTATCTCCCCTTGTACATGTCCATGACTATAACCCTATCGCCATTATCATTGATGATGTATGCGGACTGGTGAACCGAGACTGACTTGATTTGATAGTGTGTAACCTCGGTGCTCATCCATCAGGCTAAAAATAGAAGAGAGTGTAAAACAAATGGTTTTGGTTTCACTCACTTAAGTCAAGAAAGTATCTCTGCTCAAGAACACACCAGCCAGCCAACGAACCAAACCAACATGACGTCTACAAATTACCTACCTTTTTTCTCCAAAAAGTCAACAACAAGTCAGTTGCGAGCAAAATGTGGAGAAGGGAGGGAGGAGAGAGGTGGATATATAGGTGGTGGCGGTGGAGTAATAGTACATTTTCTTGCAAATAAAATATTTGTCATGCACGATCCCAACCGACCTCCTTCCCTTCAGAATGGAGGAAAATGGTTTATATAAATGATGATCCCCTGCGTCGCATAAGGTAGTGGTGGTAGCATTGACTCTTGTTTATTTTTTCATTAGAACATTATACAACCTCCCGTGCAATTGTATGCTGTCAGTGAAGTCAGAAAAGTTTGATCTTGCTGGTCAATCACTCACTTGTTGAGTTGAGAAAGAAAAACTTTGTCTTGGGATGATGATGAGATGAACTCCTGACATTTTTCCCCAACTCCCTCAAGATCTCATCTCATCGCTTCGGCAACAGCTCAAGGGAAGAAGATGATATATAAGCGAATGCATTCCGCCCGCCCCGAAACTTCAACTTTTATTTACTTTGAGCGGAGAGATGAAAACTGTATTCATTAGAACTGACACCTTTCCTAATCCGAGGAAATGTTTTTTTGTTGTTGCTCATGCAAATGTATGCTGTCAGTGAAGTCAGAAAAGTTTGATCTTGCTGGTCAATCACTCACTTGTTGAGTTGAGAAAGAAAAACTTTGTCTTGGGATGATGATGAGATGAACTCCTGACATTTTCCCCCAACTCCCTCAAGATCACATCTCATCTCATCTCATCGCTTCGGCAACAGCTCAAGGGAAGAAGATGATATATATATAAGCGAATGCATTCCGCTCGCCCCAAAACTTCAACTTTTATTTACTTTGAGCGGAGAGATGAAAACTGTATTCATTAGAACTGACACCTTTCCTAATCCGAGGAAATGTTTTTTTGTTGTTGCTCAACTCAACAAAACTACTTTCTTACTCACTCACTCAGTCAGAAGTATTTAGTAAGAGAATCCTGATCCCAGATCCCAGCAGCGTGGTGAAATGGCAAAGAGCTAGTGGGCTTTGTATTTTAATATACTTACTTAATGTGATGTAATAAATTCAGGGAAGAAGAAGTCGAGGAAGAAAAGTTGATGAGGGAGTTTCTCCCTCCCCCTTTTTAATGTAAATTGCTGAAATATCTCCCGAAGATGAAGTGGCTATTCAGTCGAGCTGGGAATTGGGATGGGAGGATTTTCCTTCGCTAATAAGTCAACTAGGCAGAATTAGAATGTCATTTTCGTTCTTCTACATATTCTTCCCGGATGGATGGATTGGATGAGATGAAATTGCAATAGTAGTACTTAGTTAAATACAAGGTGAGTATCATCTACCTGTTCGAAGATTTGCCTGCTTATTTCTACCTACAAAAAAAGACGACTGTAGCTACTACTGCTTACTTAATTTGTTAATCTATGTGCATGCGAGTGAGTGAGTCCAGCCACCACTACTCAGTCTTCTACATTCTTATCTCATCTCGCATGGTTCACGGTTCTCCGTGTCGCCATGCAAAACAGGGGGAATGTGAGGGAGAGGAGGATCGAGAAGTGGAATTTTTTGCTAGCTATGCCTATCATGATGATATGGGGGAAACGGCACGCTCATCTCATCATCATTATAATCCTGTGCATTTTAAAAGAGACTGGCTTTGTGAAGAGGAGGAGGAGGATTATGATTATGATCGTTGTAGTCGTCGTGATGTTGGGATTTTAGGAGCAGAGATGTTGACAAAAAAATGGAGTGGAGTGGAGTGGATGAGTAAATGAGAGCAGTCAACTTGCGACATAATAAGTGACAACATCGGGATATTTATGCGCCGTTAGGAATGTGAGGATACTTTATACAGAGCCTACTTTTTTGTGAGAGAGCTCATCATAACAAATACTGAAAATTTAATGATGATGATGATAAGCAAATTATAGTAGGTGAGGTGAGTAAGTCACTATGTTACTAGGGAATAGGGAATAATGTATTTTGAGCANATATGGAATAATGTATTTTGAGCATGAAAAGGAATAAGAGTGCAGGGTGGCGTGGCGGGCGGGTGGAAATGAATTGTGGAAAAGGATGAAGAAGCACGTAGTGTGGAAAAAAAGCTTCAGTAATGTCTGGGTGGGGTTGCGCTCGCCGTTAAAACACTGTAAATCTTTATGCACTCACTTGACTACAATGCATTGGGAGCTTTACTGTGAAGCCATAGCCATAGAATGGCTTTTCAGTTTGAAAATGAGTAGGTAATCACTCCACCTTGTTATATTTCAATTATGATTAGGAGGGAGCGAGCGAGTGAGCAGGGGAATACCTCATGGATGGGAATGTGTGGAAGGTGATGGTGATCACGATCTCGATGATGATGAGGATTGTGAACAATGGCGGGACAAATAAATACCGTCTTTTGTTAAGTCGATAAGAAGCACGTAGTGTGGAAAAAAAGCTTCAGTAATGTCTGGGTGGGGTTGCGCTCGCCGTTAGAACACTGTAAATCTTTCAGCACTCACTTGGCTACAATGCATTGAGAGCTTTACTGTGAAGCCATAGATATAGAATGGCTTTTCAGTTTGAAAATGAGTAGGTAATCACTCTATACCTTGTTATATTTCAATTATGATTAGGAGGGAGACACCTCATGGATGGGAATGTGTGGAAGGTGATGGTGATCACGATCTCGATGATGATGAGGATTGTGAACAATGGCGGGACAAATAAATACCGTCTTTTGTTAAGTCGATACAGGTTAAAGGGTTATTTTCATTGTTATTTGAGCACTATAATGATTGATGATGGGCTCTCTGTAGGATTTTTTTTGGCTGGCTCGTTGCTTTTAGTCGGAGTCGAGATGATGAAATCTATTTTCTACTTACTTACTTACTCATTGTACCCTAAAACTCTGTCATCAGGAGGAAAATATTGAGCTAGCATCAAGTTTCAAAATAGCGTGGATGTTTTTTTGTTTGTTTCCTCATACAAGGTTGGAGTTGACTCCGACTCGACTCGGCTCACCATCAATACAAAAGAGGAGCTCTAGTCTGCTGCTCCACATTCTGGTGGGGAGAAGGTGAAAAGGAAAATGTTTTTCTTATTTCTTTTCTCAAGAAAATGAAAACACTCTTTGCATTATTGTATTACTGCTCTTGTCCTGGTCATGATGGGATTGGAAATTGGAGACGCATCATCACCACCGCCACCATAACATCACATCACATCGCATCTCTTATTCTGGCTTTGCGAAAATGAAATGGATTAGGATTGCGTGGAAGAAAAGGGAAAGAGAAAATAAGGGCAAGACCCCGGCCAAATGCCACTTGACTCCAGTAGTGAGCTGATGAACCGAGTTCGCTCGTTCCATATTGAGCGAGACTCTCCATCCATCCAATCCACCCATTCAATCCCACTCGTTCCCCACTCCTTTCTCTTTTTTCCCCTGTTGGAGAATGGAACACAATCATGGAATGAACTTGTTGCGCTGGAGATGTGTTTTTGTGTTCGCCTCTTTAAACAGTTCCATTCCAATCCAATCCAATTCAACCCAACACCGCTCATTATGAGCAATGCTGTTGTTGTTCATCATGATGATGATGACTATGATGACGGCGAGCGGAGTTGAGCTACCTAGTGAGTTGGTGAGCGAACTCCAGTTCTCTGAATCTGTTTCTGGATTCAAAGACTTTTGATCACTTCAGCTGAAACTCGCACTCGCATCACCTCTTCGCAAACGATGGGAATGATAAAGCGAGGAACTAAAACCATTTCTCGCATCAACTTACTATTCACGTATTGACAAACTTTTATCAATATTAATATTCCTGAAAATGCTTGAAGTGAACAACTCAACAACAACTCGCTACTTGCCTTTTACAGTTGGAAATAAAACAACTCCATTTAATTTATTGCATTGTTATTGCTCCGCGATAAAATATGATGATGCTTACGGGAAGAAGGAATAAAATATGTGGGTGAGATTTGATACTGATTGACAAGATAAAAAAATCATAAAAGCTGTTCATTTTCCCCCAATCTCGCGTGATATATTCGTCCATGAAAAAAATTGTCATTGAGTCACCTCAGCACAACTCTTTCGGAATACTTATTGCAGGGAAAAAAGGCTGGCATGTTGATGATGTTGACGGGAAAAAATAATAACAGGAGCGAGTAATGAATCATACCATTCACGCATAATATTGTCTCCCTCTCGACAGCCTTTATGATTGAGTAAGGGGACTAGCTTCGAGATTGATGCATTATTAATAAAGTCTCGTTGTTTGCCTTTCCATTTTTTTATTATATGTCCTCTACCCCAGCTGGCTGCATTGACAGGTAAAAAAATTCAGTGATCAATTTGCATGTTCCCCAATGCACAAAATGTGTATATTCCACTTATGGAAAGCATGATCTTTTAATCTCACTTTTTATTGAGTTCATTCTCTTTCATCGCCTGAGGAAAACCTGGGGTGGGATGGGATGGATTGTCATTGCACATTCAGATTCAGCAATAAATCACGTTGCACAGATGAACAAAAAAAAGTGAAATGAACTGAACTGAGCGAATTCCCCTTGTGTTAACGGGGCTGTCGCGAATATGATCACGCTACTTGATACTTGTCCTTTTTTTATGACGACGAGGAGGAATTGAATCGGGTGAGTTCTAAAATCTCGCTCGGAGATTGATTGCGCGAACTGTATCTATCTCTGTCTGTTTGACTTTTGTGGCTGCCAATTAAAGATCGGCTCGGCTGGCTTCTCGAATGAGAGCAAACTTCAACTTGATGATTAATATTAGCCCGACAAAGACAAAAATAGAGGGATTTTTCTGCCTTACATAACTACAAATTTTAATAACGCCATCAGCATTGCTGATGATGAGGATGGATTCTTTTTTTATGGTTAATCCCCTCATAATAGATAAGAGTCCAATTTACTGGCACAGGGAACAATGAACCAGCCCAATCCAGTAAATTCAGGAGCATACTTGCTCACTCGCTAAATATTCTCCATTCATCCAGCGCCCCACTCCTCACTCTCCTAATGAAATTGTATGGATGGTGCAGATGTTGGTTGGGCTTCTCAATCATGCACCCTGGGGTTTCGTGCATTTCACTTCATGGAAATAAATCCCGTTCAAGTGAGCTCAGCTCATCATACTCATTCCTCTTAAAAAAACTGATAGTTTACGCTCCAGATAAGCAAGCACCCTACCTCTCCCTACCTACTTATTTATTTACTTGTTATTTGCTCCCCATTCCACCTCTCCCAATCGAAGAAGAATTCATATCACAGAAAAAATGTTTTTTTATCAGTTCCCTTGGATCTGGATTCCGGATTGGTGTGGCAATCATAGGCACATCACATCACATCATCATGGCATGCTAAATTATCCGAGTGTTTTCCAAAAATCCAGAAATAGATTTTCCCCGTGAAGAGGCTCGATCCCTTTCAAATTTGGAATTTACCATTATGGTAATAAACCCGGAGTGAATGTGAGTGGGTATGATAATGATAAGCCTAAGTATTCCATGCCAGATCTCGAGTTTGTTATTGTGAACCCATGGCTTCCTCACTGGTCCGATTAGATACTTACTTACCTACTTTGACGTGACGAGGTGCTTATTACATGTCACCGTAACGGGGAATAAAATGAATGTACAAATTCGGTAATACGGAACAGGGAAAAGAATTATACCACCTGAATCTGAATCTGAGCACTGCTGCACTGCACCATCCCCGTATAATTTTCTTCCCCATCTCCCTCAGCCAATCAACCAGGGAGGCATAAAATTAGAGTACTATTTTTTCCCCAACTTTTTTCCAGCGTGAGAGTGCGATGATGATCACCATCATCATTATGGAATCTCTTCAAGCGGAATACATAATAATAGAAAAAATATTGAGTGGAGTAGCTGTAGCAGGATGCTTAAAAAAGAACCCCGCTAGTACGCGTAGTACTATGATATGATATGACTACATTTTTTTCCAGCACCGTTTCCAAAGCATCCTCCTCTCTCTCTCTTCCTCAGTGGTAATCTCAACACTGATCTGGTGCTTGAGGAAGGAAGGAGAGTGCCAAAAATGGGATTTGCCCATGCCTTCATTATCCTCGCGTTTCCTTTCCGAAATATGGGAATCTAAAACCAAATCTTTTGCAGATTTTGATAAGATAGGATCTAATGATAATAATAAAAAGGGGAAGTGAGTATAGATTTCCCCTCCACGGGATTTTTTTCCCTTCCTGGAGAATAATACATGGTTGGTTCCAGGGAATAAAAAATTTTCTTCTCCTCCTGCATCATACTGATTCTTTTATGCTCGCCAAACCCAGATGGGGGAGGGGAGTTAGGGAGGGGGAAGGATCCTGATATTTTTTAAGGGAGAAATGTACGCAATCTATGAGAATGGGTATAAATACCCCACGTAACATATTACATGTTCATATTAAGTATTAGTAGTATTTTCTTAGGCTCACATCCAGCGCGGATTTGATCCTCTAGAAGTACATCTGCATTTTCTCCTGCGCGCTTTCTAGCTCTCTCCGTGAGGGAAAATTTTCCCCCTCAACGCCAACTTCTCCTTCCAGTTGAGGAAGACAGGACAAGACACGGCACGCCACACGACAAAAAAAAACTTTTTCTCCGTCTCTCCCACACAGCGTTTCCAATATAGAAAAAATACTTCTTTCTCTCTTTTTCTATTTTTTTCGCACTCGCACCACTGCACAAGAACTCACCAACACATGGACCTCTATAGGCTTAAGGACATGCAACAAGTCTTCCCCGCACAACAAAAGAACCTTCTTCTCCTCCTTCCTTATTAGCATTTATTTGCTGAAGTCAGATTCGCAATATGTACTTATTTTCCAGACTGGAGAAAAAGAAAATACTTCACATTGTGGTGCAAATAATAATAGCAATAGAAAATATTGTGTGTTTATTATATCCTCCTCATCTACTCAGGAAGATGTTCCGTAACGGAAGCACATTTTTTTTTCTACTTATGTTAAGTGCTTCTTCAGTGAGTGGAAAGCACACCTGAGAGCAGTCAACTTTTCGAATGGAATAAGACTGACGGTGAATAAGACTCATTTACTACTTATTTTTGTTCCACGCGACTCCAATCCAAAACTCCACTCCACTCGTGAGGTTCGAGAATGATATGGTGATGCTCCTTCTTCGCATCGGATCCCATCCCGCAGCATCCATCCATTCTATTATATTCCTGATCCTCAGTGTGAGGCACAACATTGAAGCGAAATAAAAGAGATGGAAAAATATCCTCTATTTTGTACGAGCCTTTAAACATCACGTAAAAAAATAAATAAATAGTCGCAGTAACACTACGTACATGTGAGTAAGAACTGATGATTATGGTTATGGTGATTCCTCAGCGATACGATGCGAAGCCAATCCAGTCCAAGCCAAAGCCAGCTTTACAGCCGAGGCAACTAACTACAGATAGACACTTGTACATGAAATGATTCTTTTTTTTGCATTTGCATAAGTACATGACGCTGTATAAGTAAAAGGGTTAGGACATGCTTTAGTGAAATGATGATATACCCATTTCACTTGAGACAAGCGATCATGAAGCTCATCATAACGTGGTTGGTGGTTCATGTGCTGGTGTTGGTTCTGGTGCACATGAAACTTGTACTTATTTCCCTTTTTAAATTTTTTTTGTAATGCTCGCTGCTGCTAAGCTGAAGGCATGAGCGCAAACCCAAACCACTACGCTCACTACAAAGTACTATGTAGTTACTTTATTACGACTTATCAGCATTTTCGCGTTCACACTTGTAGCGAGCGAGCACGATCAGGAGGACAAGTCCAATCGAGTAGGAGCCACAGACTTGATCATTATATCATATCCTGGCTGAAAAATAAGGACGGAGTAACTCCTTCATGCCAGGGCAAGTGGTAGCGAAAAATACGCAATTTCGAGATGAAACCGATGAGAAATGCGTTAAGTTGGTGATGCTAATGCTAACCTTTTTGTCAACTCCCAAGGATATTCTCCTTCTCCTTGTGTTTGTGTGCATTTTCCATTTGTACTGAGCAAAACGACTCGACTCAACCCAATCCTCTGTGAGCTTTTTAAAAGCCCAAATAAAAGATTGTATGGACCCAGTTTTTCTACTTTCGAAAAGAAGATGAGGATTTAAGCTCGCTGCGGAATCATTATCCCGTAAAGTGTTGTTATTGTTATTGCATAATAATGGGCATGTTAATGCGGGAAACCGAAGGAATAACCAAAAAAGAGATGATGATATGATATTTCTATGAAGTCGAGTCACGACCACGGAGAGAAGGCGACGGAATCTTCTACGGAACGGAATCGAAGATTACGAGGTGCAGGAGCCTACCTAAACCAACTATACCTACCTTCCTTACTCACTAGCTTATTACTTTACTTCTCTGAGCATCCTCAATTTTTTGGACTGGGCGATAAAAAGAAATAGAATTTAAATTGCGTTGAGCTGAGCCCCCCACAATTTTGCATTATTGCTTGGTCCCTCCGATCCAAAGTTAACATTGCGGAGCTTACGTAATAATAACTTTGCTCTGTTTGGTGCGTTTTCCCTTCAGTATGTGCGTTCTTTTTTTTCCTTCGTCTTCTGCAATTTTTTGGTTTCTGTGGCTTTGTGGCTTTTGCTTGACCTCCATTCCCACCAAAGCATAAAAGATCGCGTTAATCCAGATACAAGAGAGTTAAAAGAGAATCTTTCTTCTCCTCTTCGTCCTGTACACTATCCCCATGAGACTCGGTCGGCGTGAATGTGCTAATCCTGTGCAGAGAAAAAAAATCGCATGAATTTTTATCATCTTCATATAAGAAAGCGTCCGGTGCTATGGTTTGTACTCTCCTCGTTCATAATTTTCCCTGGATTTTTATTACAATCTATATTATTTTCCCTCTCGACTTACTCAGTGACTGAGCTCTGAGCTGAAACTGGATAGTGCAAAATAGAATCTGCTGCTGCTACTGCTGGTTTACTATTCTTTCTCTGCTTTCCCGCACGTTTTTTTTCCTGTGGCTTCCTCCCTTCTCAGAATGAGGAAAGATGAGGTTTGCAGATTAAATATTATGCACTGCTTCGCTGTACAACAACTATTTAGCTCGTAATGAACTTAATATATTTTTAATGGGAGAAAGATGAGATGGAATATGAGGAGCGAAAACGGATTTATTTATT
>JAHZNH010000745.1:0-10688 GCA_027744355.1 Tyrannoseira gladiata
ATAATAAATAGTGCATTACATCACGATAAGATGATACTTATTTACTACATAGAGTACGAACTTGCGACTTAAACTCGTATCAGGGTTTCTTTGTTTTGAAACGCAAATCAAACATGATTAACCTGGCTGTTAAGTTAACTATATCTATCTATCTTCATCTCATCATCATTTCACCATAAATGAACCAGCGTTATTTGCACAAAACTCCCGAGCTGTTGAGCGCATCAGCATAACACTTTCGTGGGTCTGGTAGGCAATCATTGTGACAGGGAAATTATGAATGATGATTTGTGAGTGGGGCATGACCGAAACGGAACTCACCCGAAGATGCAGTGAGTGGCTGACTGCCTCGCAGATTACTCAGTTGAGGAAGCGTGTCCGTCAGGGATATGGCACTATTAAAACTGCCTCCAGCATTAGCGGCAGGTCCTCCCGCAGTCCCATCTCCAACCGAGCCAATATCATTATTGTCGGCGACAGCAACATTGATGGCCAATTTGCCTGCAGACTGCAATATCAAACTGTTTGCGTTCGGAGGTCCCGTTGTTTCACCTAGTAAAAGGATACACAAAACAAAATGAACGAATGGGTGAATGAATGAATGAAAGTATCACATTATTAGCATACTTAATCAGGAGTGGAGCCATCGCTGATGGTAAAAAATTGTGTCAGAGGATCCTNTCATTAGCATACTTAATCAGGAGTGGAGCCATCGCTGATGGTAAAAAATTGTGTCAGAGGATCCTATCCACATTTTTCTCCCTCATGGGTCATTGCAAACAAAAATGCCTAAATAAATAAACGCTCTTTGAAGTGATTCTCAAAGATCATCTTCAATAGCTTCCTCATTTGTTGTAATAAAAAAGGCTTTGAACCTTTTATCTAATAAGTAATAAGGACCAGGATGTCCTTATACATACATATGTAATGTATCTAAATACTAGCTGTAAAATTATTGTAAAAAATCCTTACATAATAACTACCTACTTTGACCAATATATTTACAAAGCTGTGGATCATTAATTACTCAGTCGACCTCTATTTAATGCATGAAGAAATCGAATTCGTCGCAGGTTGCCCCGTATAGAAAGATATACACACAATCATTGATACAATGCTCATGACAAAGTAAGTTCACTTTTGGAAACGTAAATACAATGAGGAATACACGGCTAATCATTATTTATTCGACAAGATAATTTCTAGCGGTTTGTTCATCAAATTATTCACAGCTTAAGGGACACTGAAATGAAGAATCTGTTTATTACAAATAAATACGTAAAGGTAATCATGTAGACCTAGATATTAACAATGAATTGAAAGCATGCATGTGCCACTTGTGACGCTGTAAATAAGAATGAATGGCAATGCAAATTTGAAATTATGTACGTGAGAAGAAGCTTGAATAGGATCGGGGAACACAGTCCATCCATGGATGATGCTACAACCGAAGCATCATCACCATTTTATTACATTACTACAGCAAAAATAAATGACTTAGAAATAGCCACAGCCTTCAGATTATTAGCACCTTAATAATGGTTACCGCATACAATACGATACGATGCAATTCAATGATGTCGACCGGCCAAACTAACCCAGGCCAGACTCATTGTTAAAGAGACATTAGTAGGCATTCTATTTTTGATGGTTACCGCACACAATACGATACGATGCAATTCAATGATGTCGACCGGCCAAACTAACCCAGGCCAGACTCATTGTTAAAGAGACATTAGTAGGCATTCTATTTTTGTGTCCTGTCCTCCGCTAAACGAGGTTTTAGCTATAGGTTCTTGTATTTTTGTGGTTTGGTGACACTGCCGCATCACATCCTCATTAATGGAGTGAGCGTAACTGATTGATACATTGCCAAAATAAAAAAAAATACATATCTCAATGAATCCTATTACATTTGTTCGAGGTGACGTGACCACAACTAGATTTCAATGAGGTGATAGATCATTATCAACTCATCTGTACATTAGCATTTCGATGTGGATGCAACACGCCACAGTTAAAGAAAAAATGTAAGCCATACGAAATAAAAGTAAAAAATGGGACGTAATAACAATACACTGAATTTAATAATACTCAGTACTTACCACCGGCGTCAAGTGTCGAGTCCACATAGGAGGGTGAGGTTAAGAATGCGGAATACACGAGGAGAAGACCGACCACAGTCAACACCATGCATGAGTGAATGCATCGTAGTCTCATATTGCGCTCAGTCATCTGCAAATAAATAAAATAGAAGAGCAATTAGCACTCGGCAAGATAATTTTCCTCCTTGGGATTCTCAGAACTAGCGTATCGTACATTTTCCCTTCCTTCCGTAACACCCATTCTGCTCTCAAATTAGTGGCTAGTGGCCCTCTAGAGGCAAGGCATAAGTACTTTAATAGTGGTGTAATAACAATCGATTTCAGATTGAATTTAAATGACGGATTGAATGACGGACATCTTTTAATTAGCCAGATCATTTTTTATTATTATATACCAATATCAACACTCTTACAAATGCTACGAACTGCAGTAACCACCAACCACCATTATTTCTCCGAAACTCAACGGCGATCTTGCGGTTGTGAAAGGTCTCTTAGACCGTGCTTAGTTTTTATCATATTATAAACACCATCATCACGCCTATGCAGCATTTAGTCACCTTTCGTTATGATTAGTTTTCATTTATATACAAAGCCAATCAAATCCGTTGAAAAACTGACGGTGATTACAGTCACGTGGAGATTCAGATCGCATTTAATATTATTGCATTTCCCATTGCACACGCTTTTAAGTTGAGCACCCAACATTTAATATCATCTTTGCTACGAATATACGTAGCATTACGTACACAACTTGATAAAAATGGCTGGTTAGGTCGGTTTGGTTGGGTATAATAGATTATAATGCAAAATGTGTGTCATCCTCTAAGCTCAAGCTCAGTCACTTTCGTCATCGTTCTCCCTTCTCATTCCATGTGCATTATTTAGGTGTAGACTTTTTTTTATCATCAAGCCTTACGAAATGCATAATGCGATCAACCAAGTGAGAGTGGACTTCTTCCTCATGTAATGAAAATCATTCCTGGGCAAGAGGATTCAAAATCGAGTCTGCATCAGTTGACGATAACTTCATTATTTATATGACGAACTTGCTAGGTTGAAACTTTCATTTGGAAACAGGTAAGTACTTATAGCTGCGTGAAGTTTGAATTAAATTTCTACCACTAAAGGATTCACTGATTCTCTACGAGACACAAAGATAAGGACAGAGACTTCCTTAGTCATCTTGCAACGAACGCACTCAGAAGAACCTTGATAATTACGTTGGTATTCCAGAGGTAATAAAATGAATCCTTTCATCAGTTTTTTGAACAGATTGTTTCCAACATGTTTCCTTTGTGTACATACGAGCTGTGGTTTTGTGTACACATTATTCAAGTGACAAAAAGAATCTTGGAAAGGAAGATGATGGTTTGTCGTTTGTCCATAAGAATAAATATCAGAGGACCTTTGAATCAACTTACTTACATCAAACACACTGCACTCTCTTGTTTGACCTAACTGTTTGCTAAGATCTGAAAGTAACGTCTGGAAGATTTTGTATGCGTAAGTAATTACTTACTTAACAACTTTATTCAAATATACACGATACGTAATGGTCATTATATTGCTTTTTTAAGGCATGACCACTGCATTATATTGAATGTGCCATCTACGATAAAGTTCTTTTCATTGCAAGATCTTTTTTCACATGTCTTGGCTTGGAGGAAATGAATTCCGGCAAGACAGCCCTTCCTGTTCACGTGTACTCCCGAATTCAGTCTATGCAAAATATGCGAAGAAAAAAAATTGAGAATACACATCGGGACTGCGAAATGCACGTGAATTTTGTGAGTCACGTCACTAAACATTCAGATTTTAGATTTATCGTCAGAAAAAATAAACATGGAGAAAAGCTAATGTTGACTTTACCTTGAAGAATAGACAAGATTTGCAATGCATTTTTTCACAATCCTCCTATGAAAATTCACGTTTACACCTGAATTACTCACACTTTCAAAGAAAGAAAGAACTCTTCATCAATCCTGCTATTTTTTCGTGGAGTTTCGGAATATTTATACACTCAACAACAACTAACAAATCTTTAATGTGGTAAAAAGAGAATGAATCAATATTTGACTTGATCAACAAATTATTTGTGAAGTGTTGCGTAAAGCATCCCGAAATAGGCTTCTTCTAGGCTTAAGACGTTTCCAGAGATTAAGTCATTGCCATTTCAGTATCATTACACAAGTTCCTTGAGAAAGAGAGATGAATAATAGAACCATCTAGATTAAAAAAAGCCTGCGCCCATTGCCCATATAATTTCTTTCGCATGTTTTCTGCATCCACGCTTCGGTGGCAGTGAAATAAAAAATTCTTCTAAATGGTCAATCGGAGTCGAATGTCAGAGTACAAACATACTTTTATATTTAATCACGAAAGATATTCCGCTTCCAGTAATGGTAGACACTACTGCCTTTAAATAAGTTGCACTAATTCGCTAACCCTGAAATTACTGTCATGAAATAATCGATATTGATCAGAAAGATGGGGAAAATGTATGGAGTATGGAGCGATATATTATTATTTCCGTTTCACCCGCCCTGAACAGGATAGCAGTAAATTACCTATTTATTATGCATGATTGTCTATGGCATACGAATTTCTAATTACAGCTCTCTAAAGCTCCCCATCCAAACAGACAAAGAAACTCTTTACATTGACAGATTGATGACTGGACTTACGTATTTATTCCCAGTTCGAAACTTCCACAAAAACTCTTTGTCTTCCGTGCTGCGCATTCTACTGCGGGACGGTTTCATAAACTTCCCTGTCCGAAATAGGTACATATAGTACTTGTTTCATCCCATGTACTTCCTTCACGGATATAATATCACCCCTCGCGTGGTCGAAAAATAAACAACTTTGGACAAAACCTAACAAACACAAAAGGTTGGCGAGGGAAGAGTGTATAGTAGCACCACTCGCTTGAGTTTGCTTTACGTATCATGAGATGACATTATAATAGGTGTCCCGGCACCCTGGACTTTTGTGTGCTTTTCAGTCACTTGAAATCGACAAAACGGAAGGACAATCGAATTTTCCTTCAGGAAATTGGTCCGTCACACTCAAAATGGCGCTTCTGGAGCGGCGTGTTGACCGTGTTCAGGTAGAAACTACCACACAGTACACTTCCAATGTGTAAACGGCGAATAAAAAATAGTCTCCAGCAAAAGCTTCTTCCACTGACCAACCCTGGACTTTTGTGTGCTTTTCAGTCACTTGAAATCGACAAAACGGAAGGACAATCGAATTTTCCTTCAGGAAATTGGTCGGTCACACTCAAAATGGCGCTTCTGGAGCGGCGGGTTGACCGTGTTCAGGTAGAAACTACCACACAGTACACTTCCAATGTGAAAACGGCGAATAAAAAATACTGTAAAAGCTTCTTCCACTGACCACCTTCTTTAAAGCTTCATATGGTCATTAAAAATTCATGCCATTTGTGTCTCTCAAGAGCATGAAAAGCCATTCTTCGCCATTAGCGTGAAATACTAGAGTGCTGTAAAAGAATTAGACCTAGCAGTGTTCCGCAAAGTTTCAGTGCTCGGCTGGAAAAAAATTGGGGGGATAATTATGCCATGGATCATGGGTATTCCAAAGAAAAGTAATGTAACATACACGAACAATCGTAAAAATTGTCGGAGTCGGTAAAAGCATTTCTCCTGCACATCAAGGGCATGTTTACTGAACTTAAAGATGCTTAGTGCTATCAGTTTTATTTGGCTTGGGAGACTATCTAATCTTCTAATTGCATTTAAATTCCTTCAATTCCAAAAACCACTCAGGAATGCGACCTTAACATTTAGGCAGATCCATCCATACTTGTTTGAAAGTGCATGCAGATAAAATAATGACGTGTTGTTAAAAGTACACGGGTAAAAAAATTTTATAACTTGATTAGGCTTAGCCGTTGTGGTTTGATAATCACAATACAAAATGCGACCGACAAGAAAGTCAATGGCCACTCAGAACTTTGGATTGCCAATCCTCAAAAGTTTTTATTAGTGCTATCAGTTTTATTTGGCTTGGGAGACTATCTAATCTTCTAATTGCATTTAAATTCCTTCAATTCCAAAAACCACTCAGGTATGCGACCTTAACACTGAGGCAGATCCATCCATATTTGTTTGAAAGTGCATGCAGATAAAATAATGACGTGTTGTTAAAAGTACACAGGTAAAAAATTTTTATAACTTGATTAGGCTTAGCCGTTGTGGTTTGATAATCACAATACAAAATGCGACCGACAAGAAAGTCAATGGCCACTCAGAACTTTGGATTGCCAATCCTCAAAAGTTTTTTTCTTTCATATATGAATATACATTTGAATAGTAATAATAATATCCTTTTGATAAAACTACACCACAACTGCAATGCGTCTAAAGTTTTGAGCTATGACATCGCTGACGAACTTTCAATTTCCTGCCTCAGCATTAGTACCACCAACCGATTCTGAGATAAACATTAATTAATTGCGAAAAGCTCGTGCTTTTCGTCCCATGAACTCCATGTTTATTTTGGAAGCCCATAGTCATCTATGATTTCATCGTCTGGGGAGGATACGCAAGATTGAATTCAGATGATTGTATTTCTGGAATAATACCTCGCTCAAGATTCTTACTCATTTCATGATGAACTGCATATTGACTTCTAGTTTTCGACACGCAATATCTGAATGCTTCCTGCTGTTTGAAAACAACCTAAACAATGCGATTTAGTTTGGTCGATAAATTCCTACAACTTGCTGTAATGCTCGTTTTCGTGTTCATCCACTGACAGAATGTAAATACATACATGCAGACGTACTTGTGTCCTTATAAAAAAGTCTAATGTAAGCTCCAGTCGGGACTTCTCTACTACTACCACCACCACTACAGCTAAAGCTCAACAGAGAGGAAGAATGAGAAAAGTTTTTTTTTGTTTCCTGACATGTAGGTGTGCAACTACGCAAGCACCTAAACGAGCAAATGCATCATTTCATATGTATACGTCGATGAAAGGGAAGTGAATTAGGACCGAGAAAGAGTTGTGTTTGCACTTATACTTACTCACACACCAATTACATTATCCTCCGCATTTTCCTCCAATTACAATAAAATAGTGAAGCGTACCAACGATTGGCACGCAACATGAGTCCATCTCACAGGACTCTGGCTAAAGAACACTTGCGGAGAAGTATGGGCGCAGGGGATTGTAGATATGTAACATAATCCAACTTGTGTACACCAAAAAGGAACTTAGTTGATGTGGCACACCTGGACCCTCGCTGCGATTAAAGGGAAATCGACAAAAAAAACCTGGATGGAGTATTACAGAAAAACGATGTTTCCTTCCGACATGATATAAATTAGTGAAAAAAATCGATATATTCCCTTAAATGTAGGAATTTCAAAGAAATACATATCTATATCTAGATGAAAGAATTTATTTGAATAAAAGTTAAATATTCCTCGCAACATATTGCCCGTCAAAGCTTTCTAGGTTTTTATTCAGGTAACGGATAAGCTTGAACCCACAAAATCAAAGTGACAGGAGAAGATTACTTAGCCAAACCAAACTGATCATTGATCGTGGACAGTAACTTCAGTAAGCATTTCTCATGCAAATCACCATTTGAAAAACTCCCACAAAACTGCCGAAACATTTCGTAGAAGCGAGAGTAAAAAAGCATTAATAACATATGTAAGTGATCAATGACTCTTATACGACCGAAAAATTACTAGTTAGATGAATTTGAAAACAAGCTTACTCACTGCCATGTTTGTTCTAGCTGGCCAGAGAGTGTAACTAAAACTAAATACAACTACATTCCTCCATTCATTTCAGGGAATAATCTCTTTTCATTCTCATTCGTCGACAGGGGCAAAGCGCTTGATAAGTTTTGGGAGTGAGAGAATGAGATGATTCTTTGATACCCTCACTTCTTCCCAATCTGATGGAGAACATTGTAACAAAAATAATAATAGTTTAGACTGAGCTACTATATACAGTGAAATCTATTTGCCTTCATTCTCAGCGCGAATGTGGCTTACCCCTATATCACAGTTTCGTTGTGGAGTGAGCTTCATTATTACATTATAACTAGATTTCAAAGATGCATAAGACACATCTAAAGAAGAGAGTTACACGCGATAAATACGACTCCCTCTTCCTTCTTGTTTTCCATGTTGCGTTTGCCTTCCTGCTGGTTACTTTATGCACGGGAAAAATCCATCCCTTATCATAGATCAACTTGCTTGAGAAGAGACCTTGCCGGGAATGAATGTGAACGTCTCTCACACACCTACATCATCTAGCCTCCATAATGCAAAAGTTTTATCATTTCATTTAACACTTTAATTTATTCATCCAAGTTGTGCATCAAACGCTTGAAAAATAACATGAAAACGACTACGCCGTCGTAATTTCTACCATAGTACCACCATAAAGCACTCAAGCTCCAGCGTGGAGCATGAGAAGAAAAACAAAATCAAAACTTTTTATTTGAATTCTAAAGTAAGAATGAACTATCAAATGAAGATAAAGAGCTCCGCTATTTCATGCTCGCCGAAATCCTTGAAAAAATGCAAAAATGTTTTCTACCTTGAAATAAGCGTACATTTTTACTGCATCCACCACCAAGTCAAAAAGTACTTCGGATTTGTGTCTAATTAACAGAAAGGACAGGTGCATGAAAAATTTCTTGAATTAGGTTTCATCTTTAGAGCCTAGACAAATTGCTTGAGAAGGAGGAATGATATAAGTAGAACAAGAAAAGTTGCGTCTTGGTTCCTTAAACACGTTCAACATTAGTTACAATGTTTTTAAAAAGGTAGAAAATCTGTCCGTCCGCATTTTGTATTACTGAAGCATCTAGAAAATGTAAATGGAACGAGAGAAAATAATGGAAATGGAGGAGTGCGTTTTGTTTTCGAAAACCTACCTTTGTAGTAGATCTCCTCAAACGGTCACTGTCAATTTAAGTATACGAGCGAGGTAAAGTTTTTCATCCCCTCCATGAGAATGGTTCAATGTGTCAGGAAATGCTTTTGAAAGGGGATTACTAAAGCGTTTTAAAAATCGTCCTTGCTTCTTGGGAAAAAATTAGACTGATGGCAGGCTACACCAAGGAAGGAAAACACTCGTAAAAGCAGAAAGCTCAAAAATTTGTGAGTTGAAAGCAGATGTAGAAACGGTAGTAAAACTACTATCTCCCTTTTGTTTTCCCCTGGAAAAATAACAAAAATTCTCAGGGAGGAAGAGAGAGAGAGAAAGGAAACTACGCTTGGAAACTGACAAGCGGGGCTTAAGAGAAAGTGGGAGGCCATCTAATTACGTTAGCGTAGTTGTCTGAAGACATTAAGCACTTTATGAGAAGGGGAAGTGATAGTTGGTGGAAGATTCTAGCCCGGTCGGTTTTGCCCCTTTGAGGAATTCTACGCAGTTCCAGGGAAACAAACACAAAACTCCGAAAAAGTGCTACTCCTCTCACCATATACCCTTGTCAATTACTCTTAATTGATTGTGTGATTTGTCTTGTTTTGAAAGGAAGCTCTGAGTCAGGCTCCGTCCGACCAAGGCGAGATTGCAAAAGCATGAGCAGAATATGTCATGTCACTTTCGCTGTTTTTTTGCTGAGCTTGCTTGCTCTCGTTTTTTGCTATACACCTTTTAAGTCAGAAGCAGTGCGTGTCAGTATAAATGACGGACAGTTTTTTAGAAGTCTTTTTAGGTAAAATTCTAGGCTTAATTTTGAAAAAATATGAAAAATGAGAAAAACTGAACTTACTGAAGGACTTTACCTTTAAATACGTGTTTTTTCACTAATTTTGCAATAGCACTAAAGTAAGAGATCGTGAGAATGGGATGAGCATCATTTAGTCTTGAAATCCATTCAGGGTATTCATGCGAGCTTCGTAATTATTACGTATGTTTTGAGGAAAAGATGATTCATGCAAGCTAAACATGTCTTGTTAGCTTAATGATTGATGATTGCAAAATCAAAATGCGCTTATATTAATTGCGTGGATTGTTGAAAGACACGAATCAGTTGAACTGATTTTCAGCCCAACGAGAATTGAAAGATGAAAAAATTAGCTTCTTTGTGGATACATACTTACAATTTATTGATGTGCAATGAGAAGTTTAATCCCGGCAATTCTCAAGATCTCACGTGGGAAACATGAAATCTACATACGCATGCAAGTTGACAACTTTTATTGAAATTGAAAGCTTCTGTAAATGGAATTGGGGTAAAAAAGAGTTGGACTGGTCACGACAAAGGCATTTGTGTTCCACCAAGTTCTCTTTCCACACAAGTTGACAAAACAATCTATCACTGGCACCAGGCACGCCACCAGACTTATGTATTTACACATTAAAGTTAGAAAACTGACTACTAAAACTTGATCTCGAAAGATCCCTAGAGTGTATTATGGAAGAACTCCTAATTGAACCCTGAAGCACGCACAACTTAAAGTGATGGCACTTATTTTCTTTTGCAGAAATTGAGTAATACAACTTATTCACCCGCCCGCAGGTTTACTTTAATTTGCTCTATCCTCCTTCATTGACACGACTTGAAAACCAGCAGAAAGT
>JAHZNH010000746.1:0-10779 GCA_027744355.1 Tyrannoseira gladiata
GTTCAAGCGGAGAAGTTATGAGACTTCATCATTCTTTTCCCTACGTCCCTACGTCTTGGTCTATTGTTCCAAAGCAGGCATTGAATTTATTTCTTGTGCTTGCTTCACTGAATCTTTGACGCGCCATTCTTTTATCACGGTTACGGTTCGCCGGAGTCGGTATAACAGCGCTGCCGTGTATGCATACTCATACTGTAGTTCCTTCAATTCAATCATTCCCAGTGCTCGTATAATCAGTGCCTACAGGAATCAAGTACTTATATAATCTCCGGGAACCGCTGAATGGATGAAAAATGTTACCTTAAGCGTAAGATTAAAAAGGTGAAAGTCAGTCTAATCCGGCGTGGCTCTGGTCTCTTCTCCCTGGAAGGAAAAGTTCATGACGCATAATACAAATGCGAGCAGCAGAAAAGGGGCAAGCATATTGAAAGTACATATTCAATATGGGAGATTATTTGGTTGGAATGTTTTTGCTCCACTGAATTTGAATCGTGCACAGGAGTCCATTTGCTTTAAGTATTGTTCGCATTCCATGCGGAAATTCCAATCTGCATACTTACATTTTTTTAACAATTCAAGAGGGACGGGGCCCTATGGAGAAATGACAATATGACAAACAAACCATCGTTGCTTCGACTGGTATTGCATTTTTGCTTTATACGGGGTGATTCAGCAACTCAATATATGAGGGGCGAAATCTTCAGCATAATCGTTAGGAAACTAATTTCAGTGTAATCTTTATCGATGTAACAAGCATACATATATTCACTCTTGAAAAAGTTCTTTATTTATTTCATAATGATGAAAGGCAAAAGTTCCAAAAATCAGTTTAAATGAATGAATGCTCTTATTATGTATCGGAATTATCTCTCTCCACTTTGAGCTGTAGGTAGAATAATCACCCGGTACAAAGTTCTTCTTGAATTTCGCTTACTCCCAAAAATCCCGTCACTTACGATGAGCACATCACAGCCATAAAGTGGTTTCCCTTCCTGTCGTTTCATTTTCCCCATCTTCAACAGATTTTTTTTTGTAGTGAGCTGCTGGCTCCCACATGATTCCATGAAAGTCGGCTCTGGAAATGCACAATAAATGTAGGTATTCTTGGATTTTACACACCACCAGCAATCTTTCCTCTCAAGTGTACTGGAGAAAAGCCATTGTATCATTGTGTTGCTGTGAAGTATTTGTTATGTGGAGTGGTTGAGTTTATAAACTGCTTTTCCTATAAAATAAAGTGGGAGGCCACCCTATAATCTACCTTCGTGGATCTTATCTCGAACAATTCTGATATTGGTTTTGGTCACGGCAAACCATTCGCTAGTGAACGTTGTAAACTGATCTGACTTCATGAATTGAAAGCATGTGGCAGTAGCAGATATCCCCTCTAATTTTTAAGATGTCTGAAAAAATGTTTCTAGGTTTTGATTTTGGATAGCTAAATATCTATGTTTGTATAGAAGAGGATCTGAAAGGATGTAGCCCATTTTCCCTATTCCAATTTTTCTACTTTTTTGTGTTTGAAAGAGAGATGGAGAAAGCTCATGTCTATTTTTCGCATCATTTGGCTCGCTTTGTTGCTGGAGATTGTCTTCGTTTCCTGTCATAATTGCACCCATTGAAAAACGATGTTTCTGTGAGCAGTAATGGTAATGAAGGCAGAATGTTTGAGAAGATGAAAAGAAGCATTATATTTTCCATGGACTTTTGGTCAAAGGACTTGTATTTTGAACGTTGATCACCATCGCGAAATTGATATGATTGGCTTTCTGCGATTCAAAAAACTTCCACTGGATTCGAACCCGAGAATTTGAACCTGTGAAATGGGGAATTGTGGTGGAGAGCCGAGATGCACGGATCTGATGCGCGAGGGGATGAGCTGAGGGCTTCTAGCAAATAACCTGCAAGGAATGCTCGTGGAAGAAGAAAGGACGCTAATAAAATCAAGTGGCTTCATGTTGATCAAGCGTGTGGACCAATAATTATTGTTATCTCTTTATTCAATTCAACCTAATCCCTCACGATCCTTTTTCGGAGGAAACCATTTTTCGTGGTAGTCATGCCATCATCATCTTCATCACCATAGCTTCATGGATTTGTTGGTTGAATGGAAAAAGTTCCCCGGTGGTGTAGTAATCATTTGTGATCGTGGAATAACAACGGGTTGATCTTATCGCATGATCACGAACCGGAAAATATAATGGAGTACGATGGATGAGTAGTCAGACTTTCTTACATCACGCAAACTTCACTATTGCCTTTTGCATGGCTGTTATTTCCCCAAACGAAAAAATTATCGTGATCAGATCAATATGGGTATAAGTAAATGAAGGTGAACCGTGAACCATCAGAGAACAAATCGTATAGCTGTGGGGATGGTTGAGCAAGAAAATGTGGAAAAAAGGAAATGTGATATGGCGTTCTTTGTGGATCTCAACAAAGCAGTTTTCCCGACAGGGAAACCGGAACAACCTAAGGTAGCACCACTTGAATGGTACTTTCATGTGTTTTATGAACGAACATGTGCAGATACCAGAGCAGAAAGATGTGGTGGACAGACAGCATCGCATTGCAGTAGTGAAATAATGATTTTTTCTCGTGGGATTGCAGCATTGAACGATTATGATTCTATTTTTAGTATTTGTTTTAAAAATGGAGAGAAAAACTTGATCCAAACTCCCATTAAGCTTGGAGGCATTGACTTCAATAATGAACTGGTGAATGGCATTGTTTAAGGGAGATTGTTTCAATTCTGATGAACCTTTAACGAAGGTTGAACGGGTAAAGTTCTGAAACCTACACGAATTCACTTTTCGTACAGGACTTATGAGTGACGTGGTAGACATGGAAACGAGGGCTAATAATTATTATTAAGGAGTAATGATCCCCATCGTTTTCTTGACATTTCATGACATTATTGTTGCAAAAAATTATTCTATGAGCGTACGTTTGTAAGATGTGTATACTTGTGACTAAATTGTCTCTTTTGAGTAGAAGCCTTACCCTTTAACAACAGCCTTAACTCCAGCATGCTTCGTTATATTGGTATTAGTGTTTTATTAAAAAAAAGTAAGGGGAATATATTTCTTCATTCCTTCCAATATCCAATCGGTTCATACTGACGGTGGCCAATTTATCCTTGAGGCGCTTCTTTCGAGATTTCTTTCTCAGTCAGTGAAACTTATTTATTCACCTCACCCATTCTTCTAATAATGCTGAAGTAGGATAGCTTTCTTTTGATAGTAATATATCGTTTGCATGGTTCTCCTATTATATGTTTATGTTATGTAGTTATGTTATAGTAGTAGATTAATTAAAATTAATTGCCTTGTGGAGTTTAGTGGAGCAAAGGCTTTCATTTTTAATCTACCAACCAAGGGTATTAATATACCAAGGTAGCCAAGTGAAGGGAAATAGTTTGGGAAATTTTCGTTCTCTATGTAATATATGTATATGTAATCGGGAGCTCCTTTGAGATTTTTTTGTGATGCATTACTTCCTTACTTCACTTCACGTCGGTTCGATTCATTTGAAAGAAAGAAAAAGGAAAACGGTGGAATGTTTACTTTTCAAGGGCTCGGACAACGCTCGAAGGTATTGAGGAAGTTTCGGTTAGGGTCCATATTTTGATAGAATCCTTTTCTTAGGAAGCTCTAATTTGTAGTTGCTACGAGACAACCAGCTTCATTGCTTGGAGGATCTAGAAAAACATGGTTTGAATTGGATCTATTCACAGGAAATAAGTTGTTTGTGTGCAGGGGGTGTTTGTAATGAAAGCAGTTTTGGTTGGTTCAACAAACATTTATGCTTTTGAGACGAAATGGCGAATTGCAATTTACCATTTCCATTAAAATTTTTCATTTTGACAAGGTTCATTCTTAACTGCCATCGTGGGAGACATTTTGAAACAGGTATAGAATAGAACTGCTGCTTTCACTGAATTATTGTGGAAATTGCTTCCATAGTTGGAGTTTCAAAAGATTTTATCAAATCTTAATCACAAAGGCGGTATCTTGAAAAACGTTGGCACCATTTTCTACTCCGAATTTATCACTGCGTTCGATCGGTAATGTATGGAAGGTTGAAAAACTAATAATTTGCAGCAAATTACCTGTCACGGGCCTGTTGCTCTAGGTATTAGATCCTACTTAAGTATTCTTACTCAGGTAATTTAGGATGCAATTATGAAATAGTTCCTCTGGAGGAAGGAGTCTAAAATTAGCATAAAAAATTTACCAAGAGCCAAGAGTTTGTATTCCCAGCGGTTCCGACATCGTAGCTCTCTTTGTGTTTGCTGGCATCTCTTATTACAGCAGTTAGGGAAGCAGTTGTTAATATACCTATTTCATTCCATAAATGAATATCTTTCCTTCGCCGTTTCCTTAATGCTCCAGAGAGCTCTGAGCAAACCGCAATCTTCGCAGGAAATATAAAATGCGCATACCAGCGAGAAATGTTAATGAAAAAAAGGGCCGCAAATGAAAAGATGGATCCTAGTCTAGGTATTCACTATGTACTTCACTTATATCCGGGGTTATGCTAGAGGACGAACCTTTTACCGTGGAATTCCCACGACTTACTTCATCTGAAGAGGTTCCCTCATTGTGAAAATTTTCTTGCCATTAGTGCCAATGCCAAGTGAAAGTTAGGTTGCCTCTGCCCTCACTCGTCTGTACCAGGAATAAAACCTCCAGAAACTACCGCATTCGTTATGTCTGCGTGCCAATTAAGACAAGGGAATCATTAGGTCTGGAACTTCTTCCTCCAGAAAAACCTGGCTGCTGGCTGGGAAGAACGATAATCATTACTTACGATCCAAAAGAAAAGGTTCGTGCATGACAATTACCTATACTTGCATCCATTTTCCACGTGAGTCTGACGTGCGCATTTAATACCTTGTTTTGGCCCAATTCGGTGTTTTTTGCAACCAATATTGAATTGAGTTGTCTTTTTCCCAGACAGAATTGTATTAGCGGGGGAAATACTTAAAAGGAAAATTTCAACTTTTCTCTTGACGCCTTAATCCATATGCTCTCGATTCAAGTGGCCTTGTCTGCCACCCACTCCCACACAATGTCGTTCACATTTTTATTCCGCCGACGTAAAAAAGGGGGAGGTGAGTCTCAAATCTCATCTTTTTCAGTTCATTTAACTTCTCCCTGCTAGAATTACAATCGTAATCGTGGACGAATCATGGA
The DNA here is from genome assembly GCA_027744355.1 of Tyrannoseira gladiata. Classification (NCBI taxonomy): domain Eukaryota; kingdom Metazoa; phylum Arthropoda; class Collembola; order Entomobryomorpha; family Entomobryidae; genus Tyrannoseira; species Tyrannoseira gladiata. The sequence goes on from JAHZNH010000746.1 coordinate 5,199, forward strand.
ATGGAATGGGAAGGAAGGAAGTGAAGGGATTTTTATACTTGCATCTTAGGCGAGTAGTTTGCACTTTGTTCATAGTATTCTTTTTTATCTTTTAATCATAAAGACGAGATAGGAAAAGGGAATTGTTTAGCAAAGTCCTATTTTTTTCATTCATTCCTCCTCCTCTGCACTGTTCTGCTATCTTTATGTCCCGTTGAATGTCTGCCAATTCAAAAAAAAAACTAGCCAGCTGACGAGGAGTACGTAAAAAACTTCGGCTCATATCATCGTTTCTGAATGGGAGCGAGAGAATGTGTGGGTGGGTGGGGGCATGCAGAACGGAAAAAGCTGAAACTTGTTTTTACTCTGGTTTGGTTTGGCTTTGACTAGTAGATGCTCCTCCTGTGAATAGGATTCATTGGCATGGCATTGCATCGCTTTGTCCTTGCCGTGCTCTTTTTTCGGGGGTCTTTTATGCGGTGGAAATGCAGTAGCAATAGCAATAGCTATGCAAACACATAGTCACTGTAGGCTTCCTCTCAAAACTTAATTGTGCAGCGGAGCCATATAAATATACCGCGAGCACGACCTCCGTAATTTCCGGTGCGCTTATGAATGACTACATGGTGTATGACGGCTCACATTCCGTGAAGTGAAAGTTTAAGTCTGGTGAGTGGATGAATATGCTCATGTATCAAGAAAAAGTTCATTTCTTTAGATGCAACGGCTGTAGCTACACGAATCCTTTTAATGTGGGTTTAGTATAGTCCATTCGTTTTTTTTGGAATGGTGCACGATTTCGTGAGGTTGTTGTTGTTGATGTTGGATGTTGATGACTCCTCCTAGATTGTTTCTTTTTTATGGCATGATTTGATGGAAAATGAAAACGACTGAATGGGCGCCTTCCTTGGCGTTTCATGGTTTGTACGTGTAATATCTGTCTAGATCCCAAATCACTTTAAATATATTTTTCCCATCTCTGCCTTAACTCAAGAGATTTTTCCCCTTAAGAGATTAGGAACTGGGATTTTGGACAGAGTGTGCAAAACCTGGGAGGAGAAGTGGGTGACTTGCGATAATTCACTGCACTAATTCACTTGGAAAGTCATTTTTTGAAGGGGAGTGGAAAGCGAATATACGATTATCGATCTCCTTCCTGCAGTGTGCTCAAGCACCACCACACCATGCACCAACATGAGAAATTTTGCTCGCTTTGGCTGAGCTGAGGAAGAGGAAAAACGTGCTCATTTTTCTCCGTGTCTTAAGTCTTAAGGAGGTATACACAAAAACATGCTTCATTCATTCATGAATGGACTCCCTAACTGGGTCTATTTGCAACTGGGGAATTTTGTGAAAAGATCTGGATGCTTTTTATGTTACCTTTTCAAATTTTCGGGAGGAGTAGGATTAGTTTCGCATTCCAGGAGGGATTTCATTATCTCCCGAAATTGGTTACAGGAGAAAGATTTCCTCAAGTTGGAGACTGTGGTTATCCTTAATTCCATTTTTCACTGTGTGCACTTCACTTACACGCTTACTCTTCTCGCTGATGATGGGATATTTTGTTCTCTACTCTACAATAAAGAGTCTATTCACGAGTCGTTTATGCCAGAGTTTTACAAACGTGAAAATCCAGTGAATGTAGTTGTTAGTATTTATAAGCAGAATCTTCTATTCTATTCTTTCGCGGGTTTTAAGTTTGCCAGAGTGAATATAAATAGGGATGAGTCTGGCTTACTTATTTTTTTGCCCGACCAATTTGTATAAAGAGCGATGGAAATGGAAGATTATTGCCTGTTTCCTTCTGTTGATGCCTCATTCGATCCCCCTCCTCTGATTCTGATTTAGGATAATATGTATTCGTGGAAAAATGGAGAAGTGTTTGGTATTGAAAAACTACTATCATGATTTCGGTTTTTGCTCGTAAGACAATAAAAAAGCGAGGAGGTTTTTAGTGCCTTTTCCTGATTTTTGGGATCTTGTTTTTCCTCTCTCGACCGCTCTCCCTTTTCCCTCTTTCTCTCCGTAGTAAAGTCGTAAAAGTGGCATTACCACAAAAGAGCATTTCTTCCTCCATTTAAGCTGACATTTTCCCTTGTTCTGCGGAATCGAAATCGGGGGAGAAAGGAGCAGTTGCTATGTCAAATATAGTAAATGATACGTCCGAAACGCTGATGTTGATGGTCATTCAAGATTTTAAGTAAGACTTTTTTACGGCGAAAAAATGGGAAATTCTAGAATGAATAGTGCATGGGATATGGGATGCGCAATGTACATATAGGACTCTAAGGGGTTTTTGTCGGGAGTTGGGAGGTAGGTAGGTGGTCGTAATGGACTACTGCTCTTTGTCCGGTCTCGCTGTGAGTAGTCTTACATCACCAAACCAAACCATCGTCGTCGTCGTGCTTAAATTATATGAAGTGTAATGCTCCTTTATTCTCTAATTCATGTCGTCATTCCCCTTTTTGGTTCACATCTGCTCTGTTATGCCTATTATTCTCGCTTTCTTTCCACTTCTCTGGGAAAGTAGAAGTACTAGTTCTTTCTGTTGCCTTTGTCATCTCTGATGGGCTAATGGCAGCGGGTCGCGGTGACAGTGAGAAGAAAATGTGTTGAATTGGAAGGAGAGGGAGAGTAGTAAGTAGTAGCTTGTTTTTTTCTTACCAGAATTGCTTCATTTCCTTCCTTTTAAGGAGTGAGAAAGTAGGACATGAGCTCATGTAGTCCTTTCACTTGATCCTTATCATTTCGGGGGTAAAACAGGCTTTGGCCATGAGTTTGCCTCCCCACTCGAGGAGAGAAAAAAGGAAGTGGGATAGATGGAATCATACCTTCCTTCCTTACTCTCTCAGTCTCTCCCTTTTTAAGGGAAAATGTAAGGGTTTTATTGTGGCATGTGATTGGATTCTATTTTGAACACGGAGAATTGGATTGGAATGGATGAGAAGGGATGTGAATAAGAAAAAAAGTTTGGGAGGAAAAAAGGAGATTTCCCCAAATAAGTATATAGTGTATCGCATTTGCTCTTTTTTTTTGTCGGGGTGACGAAAAAAACTGACGATTTTTTCTGCAAGGGGCTTGGTTAGTTTTGGTTGGGTGCTATTGCGAAAATTAAAGATTAGGAAACATTACTCTCCTTGCTTTGCTTTGGATTGGGATTGATTCTAGGCTTAAACGGAGGAAATGCATTTTGTGTGGCTTTAGATGATATACCTATATGATAAGTAAAAGGATTTATCCAATCTTCCCGGGGGAGCGCTGGAAAAAAGGAAGGATGCAGCTGGTTAGTAAGGGGAGGAGGTACTGAGGGTATGGCGTAATTGAAAAAAAAAGAATTTTTGAATAAGAAACGAGTGGTGGTGGTGTGGCGAAGAAAGTGGATGAATGCATGATGATGGTGATGTGTGTGTGTTGCAATGTCGAATTGAAGGTGATGGATGAGGTGAACGGGAAAATAAAAAATGATGGATGGATACTCACTTCATACCCTACTTTCGACTTTCTTTTGGGAGGAAGCCTTTTGTCAGTTCGGTTTTAGTTGGCTTGAGAAAATGAGAGGTTGTTCACATCTAGTAGAGTGGATCATTTCGCTAACATCATGTCACCACCTGTTTAATATTTCATATGTAACATTTTTTGATCCCTTTAGCCTTCGCCAGAATCCAGTCAGTCAGCGCTGAATGCGAATGAGCAGTGTGCGGGCACGAGTCCAGCGGTGACGCCCGAGGATGGAGATGAGGAGCCGATGAATGGCGTGGAGTAATTACAGCTGGAGAATATTTTTTGGAATATTGCGATGAAGGAAAGCTGCCAGAAAGTTAATTTAGGCTGACTAACTGAAAATGTGATGAGATGTGAGATGGAATAGTATTTATATTCTGTTTCTCGAGAAAACTAATTACTTTGACGTATAACTTTCCCCCAGTGATTGGATGAGGGTTCTTTACTGTTTTCAAAGCTGCTTCCTCAGGCATCTGTGTGCCTCTTGAAAGTGTGCCTTGGAGCAGCATTATCTAAGTTGAAGCACAGTAAAAATTTTTTATGGAAAAGTTAATTATAGCCATTAGCAACCATTTTAATGTCGAGAGTAGTGGACGGAAACTACCCGAGCCACTTTAATTTTCATGCCATTTTGCATCCCATGCGAAAACCTTGTGCATGCATGGTCTTCAGAATTTGATACTCTTCTCTTTGAAAATTTATATTTAGCGTGTTTTTGCACATCTACACTTAATATATCTGATGATGATGAAGAACCATAAGTTGTAATAACACGCTTTGGTTATTTTTAGGTCTTTCTGGTCAGGAAAATTGTGGGCAATGATGCTGGAACCTTGTACGCCATGAAAGTGCTGAGGAAGGCAACCCTAAAAGGTACTATATCAACACATTATTTTTAAAAAGTCATTTTCGGGTTTGTGTAAATTTACTTTTGTATCATGTGCGGAATGTGATCGACTTGTGTGATGAGTTCGAAAAACGTCTGGTGCTCCCAGAAAGAGTGAAAGTTTTCATCACCATGTCACTTTCCTTTTAAAATATTGAGTTGGTATGCTGCTAATGAATCAAAGGGAGGGAAGTTTGGTAAGAGTTTCATCGCAGTAACGTTTCCATATCACACAAATGCCATAATGATCATTCACCCAATTTAGGATTCGAGTCATTCATTCCTTTTTTGGAAAACTGACGCAAGCAAGTAGGATTTTCTCGCATACTTTAGATTTCCAATGAGTGTAATGAAATGGTGAGAAAGGAATAAATATACGTGCGATTATTATACAGAGCACACGTCGCGTAGTAAGAAAAGATGTACATGACAAGTATATGAATGAAAAGATTTTGTTCAGTTTGAAAAAAGTGAAGTGCTCCCATTCTGGTTTTCCTTTCTTACTTTTTTTTATCCATACAGCCCAATCAAATCAATAAATAAATACATGTACGAGTAGATGCTTAGGTATCATTGATAAAAGGCACTTTCGGCTAAGCCCAGATTTTTATGTCTGTTCGGAAATTAGACCAAAAAAATTCATACTGCTCGGTTTCCATTTACTCAGAAAATAAGTAAGCCATTCATATTTGTCGGTATAGCTCCATCGTTATTATTAGTGTACGTCCGACTATGATAAATAACGTCTATTATATATGCATTACGCTAATGAAATTGAAGAATGATTTTCAATGCGAAAAAATGCCATAATAATAATGATACTACTACTACTACTATATTTACTTTTTAGTTATAGAATAGACCAATTTTATTTGGGAAAGTTCAGAACGATACAAAGTAACCGCTACTACTGGGCTCGTGTACTTATGTGTGCATGGGGAATGGGAAATTCGGAGAAAAATACAAAGATATTTTAATAAGCTTACTAAAGCCGAAGCAAAGCCACCCACTTCCTCCGTCATCCTTTAATTCTGCGCTTTCCACTGATGGGAATTTATGATGAGAAGCAGAAGCGCAGCTACCGAGAAGGGAAAAAATATGGCTGGATGATTTTGATATTCAAATTTTGTATTTGCTTGATTTCCATTTTCTCATTAATCCTCCTCCAACCACCCTTCGACTGTACAGTAGTCAGATGAGCGAAGCTCTAGCAGT
>JAHZNH010000747.1:0-15341 GCA_027744355.1 Tyrannoseira gladiata
ATTGTTTTCCTTCGACTTCATTGGGCTGAAAAGAAAACTAGTTTGCTCACTCACTCACTCACTCAGATCTGGCCCGATCCACTCGTTTCTTTCTTCGTGATGATGATCGGGTTCCTATAATTCATGGCATAGCATGGCTTTGCACACATCTTCTCCTCTTCTTTTTTTCAGGGGAATATTTTTCTCTTCTTTTGAGAGTGGAATAAAATTTTCATAAATAATCTTTATACCTCTCTGAGGAGGAAGTTTACTCAAAAATAATGAAACAAATATTATGCCCTTCTCCTCTTCTTAAATAAACATATTTATTTGTCCCCCTTCACAGAAGAAGAAGAAGAGGTCCACCGTCCACTCTACACACCTGCTTCGCAATAATCATCATTCACGCTCATTGATGTAATGTACTTTTACGCTGAAATCGCATTCCATCAAAAGTCTCTTCTCATCTCATTGGGGAAAATATGTATTTTGCACCTCGCCACATTTTTTAGAGACATCAGAATGCTGAGGAGCGAACGTCAATATACCATCCTTCAGGTGGAATTTTTATGCTGCAGGCTGCAGCATTTCTTTCAGCCTGTGTGAACCAAAAATCTTCGTATTTTTCCTACAGCAGAAAACCGCAACTATGCATGAATACTAATTTGAGCATTTCATTATTGAACTGAAGGAGGACGATCCAACAAGTCCAATGCACCTCACTCACTCTGAAGTGGACGATGGATGCATGCGAAATTAATATTACAAAATCTATTCTTTCCCTGACTGATGGCCACAGACCGAAAATAAATTGAGAGATTGCAGTCACTTTCTTGAAGTAACTGATTGACAAAAAAACAAGTCTGGAGACGATCTCTTAGGTCTCTTAAGGCTGAGAAGAGCCAGTAGTGATCGACCACAACCCAAAACTGGGATTGCATTCTTGGGGAATCAAGTTTTTCTCTTGGAAATTGTTGCAATTACCTAGTCAAACCATGCAAACGAGCGTTTTTGTCTGCGAGAAGGAGGAGAATTGCCAAATTATGTAAGGAAAAGTGCATCTCACTTCATCAAAGCATAGTGAATGGGCTGTTGGGGAAACGTCCTTGCAGTGATACAACGTACTACCACTGCACCACCCAATTTTCCCCGGTATTAGTCATTATCCTCATTATTGCCAATCATATCATCATCGGACGATAATAGGTTGGTGATGACCCATACTTATTGAATTTTTAGGTACTTGAGGAATCAAGACCAGTACGATGATGCTTGATGATTATGATGATGATGTAATTTGGGATGCGCAACAGGCATCAGAGAACAAATGCAGGTGCAAATAGAGCTCTTGTCTTGTCTTGTCCAGCCAGATGGGGAGAATATGTTTTTTACCCCCTCCTCGTGAAAATTATTGGGGAGCAGGCTACTCACACAAGAAGCGATAAAGGGAGACATGGTCGTCCATTTCAAATTACAAACACTCTCTTGGGCTTAAAAGGGACCCGATATGAGTTGCTTGCACAGATCATCATCGTCATCATGATCATCGTCATCTTCTCCACACAAAACGACAGCACAATACAATGCAATGGGATGGGATGCAACAGTTTCCCAGTGAATCCTTTCTAATATTGCACTCCTCAAAGAAAAGATGACAGGACTCATTCTCCCATTTTTTATTACGATAATGACATGCTCCAACCCCTAGAGCTACTAACCAGCCAGCTAAAGTGACTTTTCCGTGGCATGAAAATGAAACGCATCCTTAGTATAAGGAAGATGCAGCAAGAAGATGGTACCACGACCACCTTATGGAATTCCACTACTCACTTATAAGCGAAAAATCATTTAGGCTGATTCTGGTCTGCATCTTCGACTCCCTTTTCGACATTCGATCGTGTCCGGCTTATTTAAAAAGAGAGATGTAGAATGACTGCAAGAAATGCACCAATACGTCTTCGCGAGTGAAATATGAAAAATGAAAGTCTTAGTTAGCCATTCTGGACAAATAAAGTGCATACCTTGTGCAATACTACCACCACCCTCCCATCTGAAGTTAGTGAAGCCTTTTTTAAAATGCATCACCCAAATAATGAGAAAGTCAACAAACCATCAATGTATAAAAGCTCCACAACAATGCAATCCCAACAATGTTCAGATTCAGATGCCACCACATAGTGAAGAGCAGTAAAGTGATGTGATGTGATGAGCGGAGGAGTTTTTGTGCCGCCGTTTGAGTTTAAATTAAATCACCTTCTCCATAATAACAATAATCATATGAAATAAGGAGGATGCATTCACATCAGAAGAATGACTAACACTTTTTATACGAGACCGTACCTCCGCATTTCTATACAGTGGAGTAACTTCTAGGTAGGTAGGTATACCCTCCCAAAAATCTTTCATGGGGAGGATGTTGCGCCCCTATCTCAATTCTCCTACTCCTTCCCAAATCCCTTCTTTTGCCTACGTCGAGAATCATGAAAGGCTTTTTTTATTTGATAAAAACCCGTTCCCTTTCTTTAAAAACTTACAATGTTTCGCGGAGGCAATCAAATCAAGACTCAGCACCGAGTCCGCTCCTTCAGCAAAAGGTAAGCATACGTAAGGATACAGAGGACGATACACATTTTTTTACTACGTTGCAGTATGCATAAAACATAAAACCATACACGTATGGAAATGACGTGATAAAGCCTTTTCCTTCTTCAGCCTAAGCCTCAACTTCAACGAGATTTTTTTTTCTCCTTCGCCAATATAATTTAAATCTAGAATCCTTTCATATTCACAATCTTACTTAGCTTCTTCCCATGCATGCATACACGACGGCACGGTCGTTGTCGTTACGTAAGCAGAGGCGAATCCTCCGCCACCATAAACGAATATGCGGGCTTTTGTTCCCTCAGACTTCATCGTTATCAGGCAGAGCCGAAATTATATATCATTTCGCGTGGATTCACATGGGCATTCCCCATTGCCATTGCATTGCACTTGTCGTTTTTCCCCCGGAGGAGAGTGAATATTTCCCTTAGATTTGGAAATGTGGAGCCATTCTTTCTCATTTTGTTTTCCCGTCCAATACATTTACTACTTCCTCTGGAGTCTTGATTCGCTCTGCACTTTAAAGTTGCATGCATCCATGAGATTGAGCAGTGGACGCAGTAACGTCTCCTGAAATAGACATGAGCTTCGGGAACACAACTCATGCAAATGCGGGAAGTATTATGATCCTGATACCAATCCCGAATTGAGTAAGTCTCTTCTCCATTCTCCAGATACATTCTCTCTCGCCATTTCAAATCAAGTCCTCTCGATCGACTCGTGGTCGTGTCCATTTCTCGAATGGTCGGGAGGATTGTGAATGTGCGTGAATCTAAGCTCCCAACTTTTATTGCGATTTTTTTCCTTTTTCCTATCGCTGCTCTTGTCACAGTTCACTTTTCATGGGGAAGCCTCAAGAGTCAATTCTCAAGGCACTTTACTCCCAGCCAAGAAAGACCAAAGCCCCATCATCCATCCATGTTCATGCATGCATTCATCCCATCCCTCTGGTTTTTGTGCTGACTTGACAGTAAAATGCATACAATGTGCCTCTTCCCAGACAACAAACGCACCAGCAGCTTCTCTTTCCTCGGCTCAGTCAGAGAGCCGTGGGTACAGCTGGTTTCGCCTTTTCTTCTTCGAGCTGCAGCGGCGCTTCGCTAAACTTGCGTTGATAATGTTTGGTTGGATGTTGTTGTTGCTGCTGCTGCTTTACCATCTCTTTTTTTATACGAGTTTTTTTTCTTCCTTAAAGGAAAAGGGGTTGAATAACCACCACCAGCACCATCACCGTCGTCATCACATCAACTCACATCACTGTACCATCTTTACTCACTGCCACTACAATGTTTTTTTCGTGGCAAATGCGTGCAAACGCTAAATACACCAGTCTCAGGTGTAGCTTTGACCAGACCGGACGCATTTTTTGAAACGACGGAGCACGTCCCCAGATTCGCTACCATGAAGTAAAAACCGTTCTTTCCGCGACCAAACCAATTTCCATTCCGCGAAAGAGGAGCAAGGGAAGTGTCTTTGACTGAACATTCCGAAGGAACGGAACAGTGTGGATTGTGTGTTTGTGAATGTTTTACATTTTTCATGGGCTACGGCTACATGTGTACACACAAGACTACCTAAGTAATATCAATTTCTCCTCTCAGCTTCACCATCTTATCATCTCCCACCCGTCGAACTGAACACATTTTCTTCTGGAGAGGAAGTGCAAAAGGGAAAACAAAACTCTCGTGTTACAATTCCATCAGTTTCATCATCACCACAGTATTTTTTTCCCGGAGAGAGATATGTCATCAAATTGAAAAAAGGAGAAGTGGAAGTGGAAGCCTCCAGCGTAAACAAAGAGCCACCAGCAGCCCACATGAGTTTCCACAAGACGCACATGTGAACGTGTTGGAGATTCCAAGAAGCTAGTTTGTATTCTCCGTGAAGAAACTGCCAGAAAAATCATCATCATCCTCCTCGCGTCACACGCTTCCTCAGGAAGGGAAACAAATGCATCGGGTCTGGATCTGGAACTGTAATACTTTGTCTTGTACTGGGGAAAACCATCTTGCAAAAATATAATTTTACTTCTTGTAGAACATTGTCCCATTGTCAGTGTCAGTTGTTGCAGTCGTCATTGTGGTTTCAAGTGAGTGGAAACTGTGAAAACCGTTTTTGCAAAATCAACATTCACGATCACCGGATTTATTTTCCGTAAAAGAAAGGCTCAAGCTCAGGACAAAGTAACTGATCGTGAGTGGGAAATTCTAAATTGCTGCAGACTTTACTTTCGATAAAAAGAAGTCAGCATTCCTCTGCTATCATCTTCCTCCGAGCAGGGTATTAATCACCGGCGTATTTACATACAATTATGGATTATCTCGGGAGGAGAGCTGTGAGGGAGTAATCAAGGTAATTAATTGCTCATATAATAGCCCATACTTCACAAAACCAATCCAGCTGTCTGATAAGAAAAAAAATTCACTCGGGTAAGTATCCATGTAGAAGCCGTAAACCATCTTTTCGAGTGGCTCTTCACGACTATAAGGATGATCTTGATCATGTGGGTTGATTACTCTGGGGAGCTGAACAGGCATGCAAATTGCATGGGTACTACATAATACATTCCGCTAAAATACCGTCTCATTAGAGGTGAATGAGTGAGTGATGATGAGGCTGAAAATTGTTGATGGTGTGGTGCGATATCAATATCCTTGACTTTATGCAGAGTAATTACTATCAGAAGTGGAGAGATTGAAGTGGATTCCATTTTTTCAAGACGACAAATTAGCCGAGTAATCTCAAGGGGAAATTAAACTCCATGAAAATTATTCCTTCCCTCCCGTGCGAAAAAGAGGCGAGAGGTAATTGTACAAGAATTAGAGGAATGAAAATGGGATAAATTGCCTTCTAATACGGTTTGAATGAGCCCGTTGCGTAAAACAATCACTGAACATGAATATGTCCATATGAATATGCATACTAGCTAAATACCTAGATAATCCACCACACCACATTCCATCACTATCTCCCCTTCTATTCACCACAGCCTCAAAAAATATGTTTTTGGTTAACCGGAAACCTCTACCTCAAGTTAATAAGCAGGTGAGTGAGTAGACAATACACTGGCTTGGCTTCGCTCTTTATCTCATCCTCCTTAGTACCTCGTTTAAATGAGGACTTTGGAGCTTTTTCATTCACTTCGGAAACCCTTTCTCGGAAAAGAATGTATAAGAGCAGTCAGTAGAGGTGAGGTGAGGTGCATTTCTTATTAAGCTAGAGCAGGTTCAAAGCCTTGAGAAGTTTAAGTTTTTATGAAGATTATTTTTTCTCGTGATGACGATGCGATGATGAAAACAGACGATGAGTGAGTGGGATGAAGGGTGCAAGAATATTATTCTTCAGAATAGATAGATGAAAGATGCTAAAAGGGCATAAAAAACTCTGCTCAAACGTTGATGATCCTCATCATCCCATCAAACGAGGCTACTGCACATTTGAACACTTCAAAGTCAGCTCATCATCATGATATAGTGGCTTCATGTAAATATTAAGACTGGAATAGGCACTTTATTTCGAAAGAATATTGCAATTTGCATCACTTCACCTCACCACGAAAATAAAGGCAAGGGTGCGGGGCTCGCTCACTCGCTCGGGCTCTCGGGAGAAGAAAAACCACTGCCATGAAATGAAATGAAATGAACAAGTTGCACGAAGAAGAAAGGTTGCGTTGCATGCATCCGTGCATTCATGAGACGAGACGACATGAAAAAGTGTGAAACATTTTCATGCTTATTCAAACTATTTTGTCGAAATAATCCCAGGCCAAAAATGATGATGATCATCATCATTCGGACGCTGCTGACAACATATAATAAAAAAACGTTCAGGTAAATAGATAGATAGATAGATAGATAGATAGACAGCAGCCCCCGTACACAAAGAGGTAGAGGAGCAACAGTTGGACTAGGTTTTTCTGGGTTGAAGTCGTTAGCCAAAAAAAATATATTTTCGCCGATCATACTTACTCCTCAGGAGTAGTGTAATACATCGGCATTGGCTAATTCGTAGCACTAGATTGCATTGCAACAGTTTAATCGCCGAAAGGATGGGACAGTCCTTATATTATATATATTGTAAAAAATGCATTATATTCTAATGTAATAATACTACTCCTCCTCTAACTTAATAAGTGGCTTAACTGGACATCATCTCTCATTTCATTTCGGTTTCTCCTCGTTTATTACGGCGATGAGGAGAGGAGGCAAGCAGTTAAACAGCTTTGCTCACGCTGTTCCCTCGCTCCTCGACACAACCACAACTTTCTGATTTGCTACCATTACCATTCACCAGAAAAAAATATAATATTCACATTAAACCCATCACATCATATCCATATATTTTTTCCCTGCTGATATAATATATCATGTTCAAACAGATACCGAGCCTCTGATAGGGCAAAGTGGTGAGTTCAGCCCCAAAATATACCTATACGTTAAGCACTAAGGAAAAAAGGTCTTTTTCGGGAGAAAGAACTTACAAACTAGTCGAGTGAGAAGAAGAAGAAAAAACTTGAAATAATTGCCATCACCATCAGTGTTTAATAATTAAACATTATTAACAAGCATCAAACGAGATATTATTCCGTTCATTCTCGACCAACTCCCCCCTTTCATAAATAAAATAGAAACTGCGGGAGAAACGAAGAAAAAAATGGGAAGCTCGATCTGCTCAGAAGGAATTGATGACACGGTCGAGGAGGAACCTGCACGGAAAGTTGTAGTACCTACTTTGTCTTTCCCCTGCATAAAAAAAGGGAAGGACGGCGAGGGTACTCCTTTAATCGCACTGATATTGATGACGATGTTGAAAAGAAGGTGGCAATGAGTACCACAACAACCACTGCCTCTCCTCATAAATTCAAATCGGGGAGTGAGTAACTCATGCGAAAAAATACATTTGTGCGGATGCTCATCGGGAAAATACAAAATAGACTTCCTCTACAGTACACTACACATGTTTTCTGGGGAGGAAGAGCGATTTGTGTAAAAAAATATTATGGCAGCTAGTGGCAATTTTTTCTGAAGTGAAGGAATTCCTCTTTATTTTTACAGACTCCGGCCAGCCCAAGAAGAGATACCGAGAAAAGGAAATACTTCTTTGGTTTTGGGAGAATCAGCCTTTTTCTTCCTCATTACATCCGATTAAAAAGCCATCTAATTGAGCGAAAAAAGTAAAAGTCTGGCTTCTGGCAGTTCGTTCCTCAATCCGATTTTCGCCAGTCGAGCCATTCCTGTCAGCTTAAAGTCAGCGAAAAAAATACTTCGGAGTTAGAAAAAGAAATCATCAAAATTGCACTACGGTGGACCTCTTCACATTCCCAACAAAGCACTGCACAAACTACAATTTTTTTCCTCTTGTGTTGACGACCGCAACCGTAGCGTGCAAAAGAAAATTACGGCATTTGAAACGCACCATCACCACCACCACGAACCATCATCCCCACAACAGGAGCAGAGCAGGAGCAACAAGAAAAAAATATATAATAGCTCAGGCTGACTAAACGAGAGTGCAACTTTTCAGGACAGCCCAAAACACATGATTTCTTTTTTTTCTGTGAAAAATTCCCAAATTCCTCCGTAAAGTCTGCAAAGTGGAGATAGGGCAGGCCAACGAGGATTCTGAGCAGGTGTGAAGATTCAATTCAATTCTGAAGGGGTTTATTGAACGGACAAGGAGTATACGGATGAAACACCATCACCAACACCATTATTCTCACTTTTCCTCGACAGCGAGTCAAGCGCCAACCACATCGCACCACAACGAGTGAATTCTCATCTCCCCAGAAAAATATTTACTTCATCATAACAATTTTTTTCATCAGGAAAAACGCTTGTACTTTATGAAATGAAACATTTATTACTCTAGCTGACACCCCGGTCATCATCCCAACTGCTCCTGAGAAGGAAGCAGGATTTCACTTTTCGCTCCATTGTCTCATCATCAACACTTCTCAACACATTTTTTTGTCGTCATTATTATCATCATCAAGCAGCACCATTCTCATCATCATCATCACGAGTGCCGAGCTCATTGAATCCATTCCAATCCCAGTGCTGCCAACCATCCATACGTGGTTCCGACGGACGGAGTGAAAAAAAGTCCCCAATTAAGATTATTACTGGACGTGAAATAATAATACCGACTCGACTCCGCTCGACATCTCACACCGCTGTCAGTTTCCATCATCTCCTTTCACGACATCCAAGAAGTCGAGTCGAGGAGCCAAGGATCCCCAAACATTATTACGTAATATATCAGCGTTCCGCACATTTCCTCCCGGATACATTACATTACATTCTTCTGCCCATCTACTACTACTACTTCGCCATATAAGTAAACAATATTCAATTAACTGGGCTCATCCCCCGAAAGCACCTTCCCGGTTGGAGAAAGGACTTCTTGACTCAGGAGCGAATGTCATCCGACCTTGTTTCCTTCTCACTAGGACGTAATAAAAAACAACTCGAACTCGAGTCTACTACACACAACCACAGAATCTAGTTTACCTCCACCGCCGTTTTTTACTCATTTTTCTTCAGCGCCAAGTCTCCATCTCCATCTCCCATTTAAGCCCCAGCTTAGGAGCGGTTCATTTTTAATGTAATAAACAAAAAAAGTGCTAACAATTTTTTTTCATGGAGACATAGATAACTTCAAGGAGAAGTTTTTCCTGTGGTAGTGTAGTGTGTGCTCTCCTCCTATCATAATAATAATATAATAAAAAGTCATCAACATCAACTCACTTCGTGTTCTCCGACATCAGAACTTGCCACATTATTTAATAACGAACCACGTAGTAAATGTGTTACGTACACCCATTCCATTCTCCTCTAATTCTATTAAGGAGGAAGATGACATAAGAAAAAAAACTTTACTGCTTACATTCTCGTCCATGAAACAATTTTTTGCCTTCCCTTCACTTAACTTTTTTTATGCCTGAAGAAGAACATGAGTTTGATGTGATGGCAGGTTAAAAATAAGTTCATTTTTTGAATGGGCTCCAACCGAGTATAATACCCCATTTTGATAAGAGTCCCCATACCATTGTTATCCCTTTTTCGCGAAAAAAAATCACCTTATTAACATTGTCGTGCCGTGTCTTGATGATGATGATGATAATCATCATGAGAGCAGGAGTTTTTTTGCGCAAGCAAGTAACGATTTTTTTGAAAATTGTGTTGTGACCAAAACAGTTTATGAAGTGCACGATCCATTCCACAACGATCCAATTGGAGGCATGCAGCAGCAGATGCTGATGACGATGATGATGGGAGTATTATTATTGCAAATCTAATTTGCAGATTCTTTGTCTCGATAAATGCTGAATGGATTTTCTCGTTTAAGCGGAATCGCAATCTTCAATCGCCGCCAATTTTTTTTCAAAGTAGTAACGATTTTTTTGAAAATTGTGTTGTGACCAAAACAGTTTATGAAGTGCACGATCCATTCCACAACGATCCAATTGGAGGCAGCAGCAGATGCTGATGATTATGATGGGAGTATTATTATTGCAAATCTAATTTGCAGATTCTTTGTCTCGATAAATGCTGAATGGATTTTCTCGTTTAAGCGGAATCGCAATCTTCAATCGCCGCCAATTTTTTTTTCAAAGTCCAATCCAGCCTGCTCGAGACTTTGCAACAAGGCCATTAAACAGAACTCTAGGTACGTCCACTATTCCTCCATCATTATAAAATTTAAATACGTTATTATTATTATGAATGAACCATTTTTATGGCTCTTCTTCTTCCCTTGTCGCTCCCCAAGATCTATATTTTTTTCCCTTTCTCTTATCCCAATCCATTTTTTCGCCAATTTTTTTTATGAATGTTGCATAATGATACGACGGTTTATCACACACTTCTCTGAATTAGAGGGAGAGCGCGCACCTCAAGTGATAATTTTTTCCCCACATTCCTCCAGCTTGTACATGAGCTCGTTGAAAAAAATATCTCGGTAATTTTCCCTGCTCTAATAATCCCACTGAAGAAGAATGTGCACCTTCCCGATTCCCGACTGGATTTTCTCCTATCTCTGGACACCATCTCCCATATAGTGTGCATGAATGCGGTTTTTCTTATCTCCTCCGACAATACATCATGCCTGCAAGGTGCAATAGGGATTAACCTAAAAAAAACTCGAAATCGTCATCGTCATCATAAAACTCAAGAGGAGGATGCAGCACTGGCACTGCTTCTACTTAAGATTGTATCCGAAAATAAGCAATTTCTCCTAGTAGTTTTTTTGCATCAACCTCAATCGGGTGGATGGAATTCCTTCCTTCACACGAGCTTCATTTATTTTGAGGTAGGTGAAGTAAGTAAACTTCATTTTCTTGATAGGCTCACTCACTCGCTCAGGGTAATAACAATAATGGTGTAATGATACTGATAAGCCTTAAAGAGTTAACAAGGTATGAGCACGTCAACCAGCCAAACTATATGCATATACATACATACATAAATACCTCTTATTCCTCCTTCCCCTAACGAGTTAACAAGGTTCTGCGTATCCCCCACCGAAACTGGATGAATAAGTGCAGTAGAAAAACACCTAAGTAAACTTCCATTAGATTCTTCACATGATCCAACAGCCAGTGTAAATATATTTTTCCCCTCATGAATGGGAACAAGCTTCAATTTTCCGCGACCAGGACCAGACCCGACCACTGCATTTTTTAAAAGTATCTATCTAACGAGCCCTCTCCTCCTCACACGTAAGCATTCAATGTGGTGGGATTGGGATGCTTGTTCCTGCTACAACTATCTTTCTAGTTACATGCATACATTTTAATAATAGTCGTAGTAATAATAACCACTTTCTTTCGTTTTTCTTCCCTGCGCCCCAGAAAAAAATGGAAGGATATTCATATTCATATTCATTTTTCAAAAATCGTTTGAACCTCCTTTAAAAAATGCCAAGTCTCCGTCTCCACCGCATTTTTTGCAGCTGCTTGGCTCCGGCTCCTGCTCCAACTCCAATCCTTCTGCATCAAGAAGATGACCAAACCGAAGGGGCGAGCGCAATGTATCATCATAATAACAATCATTCTCACTCTCGGACCCAAAAAAACTGTCGAGAAGCCAAAGCCAAGTGCAAGTTCAATGCTGGGCAGAAAACACACTTTTTCTTCAAAATCCACACTATCTAATATGGACTGCCGCGAGTAGCTCAACTATCTACTCGACTGGTTTTCTTTTTTCCTCTACATTTTTGGCCACAAAACTCGAACTCGACTCCACCGAAAAGGAACATCATCATCATTCTCATCTTCTTCTCTTGACTAATGTTGCTGTGAGTTTTCGAGTCCCTCTCTGTTTCGGGTGTACCCATTCTTGTAAAGGTACAAACGAGTTGAGCATGTCAAAAAAAATATACACTTGCATTACAACACAGTTGCACTGCAAACATGCAAGGGTAAAAAAAGTGCAGAAAAGCTCCATACCCACGAAGGTGAAACAGGGAGACGAAAATGAAGCCACGGAAAAGAGATAGATGGATAGACCAGGATTCGTCTTCTTTGATGATTATGCAGCGTGATATCTAACGAGGTGAAGATTTATACACGATTCCGACGAGGAGTCTACTCCTCAGCGGAGTTTTTTCCCCATTCCCACCAGAAAAAAAAGAAATTCACGAGTGCGATGAAGTGCATTGCATACTGCTTCTGCCAAGATATTTTTTATGGAAATGATATGATGGGATGCATTGCATTTACTCATTTTCATGCACTTTTTTCCCCAGTCCTGGGTGCACCCCACAAAAAAATCAGTTTATTGTTGGGCTGTATCTTTTTATGAATTTCAATACTCCATATTTTTCCCAGCGAAGAATAAATATGCACAAGAGAGATTTTTTTTCTCTTGGCTAGGGCATCACCTCATTTTCTTCCCCGAGTAAATGAATGTAAGTATGGTAGTAGTAGCATCATTGCTATATTACATTTTTATGGCTACCTACCGGCCACCAGTTGGCCAATCTTCTGAAGCCGCCTACTTTTTCCTCCTCGGTCGAGATCGAGGACTAGAGTTGAGTTACTGCACAGACTCATATTTATGCTGTTTTTTACTACTCCTCTTTAGAAATGATAACAGTCAACTTCATTACGAATCTTGACAGATATGATTCTCCAAGTGGCATCTTACATCACGAGCGAGTGGTTATAATGACGGGGAAGAAGGGAAAATATGAAATGAGTTTTTCGAGAGTGAAAGAAGAAGATGGGAGCCGCGATAACACTTTCATGATGTTGTTGTGTTGTGTTCCCTAGTTAGAGAGTGGTATTGGTATGGCATGGCGCTATAGAATATGATACTGATGTCTGCAAAAAATACATAGATGGACAGAATTATTTTTCTGTGTTGTTTACCACTTCTCGAGTCCTACCGCAAAAGCCGGGAATAAAATGAACATTTTATGATGTACCTGAACCAACCCCACCGAAGTTAGGAGCTGTGGAGTGGAGTGGAGTATGTTTGTTCCAATAAACTCCCAAGTCTGCCATTTTCCCCTCCGAGCAAAACAAAGTCGCCTCTTTTGTCCTGAGGTTGCGTACGCGTATCAATTCCACCACCACCACTACCATATTTAATCTGGAAATGACACG
Source organism: Tyrannoseira gladiata (assembly GCA_027744355.1). Lineage (NCBI taxonomy): Eukaryota > Metazoa > Arthropoda > Collembola > Entomobryomorpha > Entomobryidae > Tyrannoseira > Tyrannoseira gladiata. The sequence continues at coordinate 13,190 of JAHZNH010000747.1, forward strand.
ACCGTACACGACTTTCTTTTCACTTTTTTGTTTCTGGTCTGGTGAAACTATAAAGGACCGAGTGGTACAGTACAGTACAGTCCCTTAATAAATAAATTGAAATATCTTCCCGACAATCTAGCAACACCGCCTCCGTCATACTTCACCTCCAACTCCAATAAGTTCGCAATCCATAGGGTTCAGGGACCCCGACCTAATGTAAAAGTTCTCAATGGAAGGAATATGTTGTACCTACTCATCTCATGTGGGTGGAATTGTCTAGGTCTGGAATAACTTTGGCTTTTGATCTGGAGTTTTTGACCTACGCCATGGTACTCATCGAGTGTATAGTTCTGATTCTGGCTTCCCATTCATTCGGAATGGGGAAGCGCGATAAAAAATATGGCCTTACTCAACCATTCACTCACTCCCTCGTCCCATCCCATCCAGAAGAATGGAATCGTAGACAGACAGACGTTCGGAAAAAAATGCGTGCTTCAATTGAGAAGAAAAGAGAGACAGACAGACAAAAATAGAAAATGGAGGAGAATAAATCTTTTTGCGGACTTGATTTTTCCATTTCATCTGGAGAATATAAGCAGACAACCTACACCACCCAGCCAAGCCAAACCACACCACACCAGAACCAGAACAGACAACTTATCGGGAGTTTTTGCTTCCTCCCTCCGTAAAATCAAAAATAGAAACAGTTATTGTTATCTTCCTCCATGATTCCCTCCCAATCCCGGTATTGCAAACATTGAACTTTATCCTATCAAAGGGAATAAAAAACTCGTATCGGCTTTGGCTCCATGGAAGAACAAAAAAAAGTTTAGTTTACAAGGACCCATGATGAAAACTTGGTTGTCCTCACAGTTCCAAGTAGACTTGGCCTGGGCCAGGTTTCCTTGTATTGAGAGCCTCCACGCGCCACTGGAAGTTATAAATCGCGGACAAAGGTGAACATAATATTTCCCCTTGCTTCGGGCACACGCACTCACACTAGCACTGCTAAATCATTGGTAAACGCTCCGAAACTGAAATGGAATTAGAGTTTTTTTCGCCAGGAACTGAAAAAAAATTTTCTCCTTCGCTGGGAGCAAGGACAAAACCTCAAGTCAATAAATAAAGCGGGGCCGGCCAACTCATAAAATAAATTTTGGTTTATGTCTCGGTCCCAGTCCCAGTCCACAGCTAAATATTAGCTTGGGTTATTGTACTCCCCCGAAGAGTAGATAACCTTCACAGGACCAAAACCACGGTACTTATTTCTCTTTTTTCTGGAGAAATGTGTTTTCCACTTCTCCCCTGATAAAAATAATTTTTAAAGGGTAATTTTGATTTATATCCCCTTTCCACCAGAAATAACTCCGGCTCGGGTCGGGTAGTGTGGGGATGATAAGAAATTTAGGGAACGTGAGACAATTTTCCAGCCAACCACCCCAACTTAATATTTGCGGGGTGGAGAACGTGTTCTCAACTTGCAAGTCCGATTATACGCAATAAATAGGCATAAACTCGAGAAGGCGATACGATACGCAGCCCATTCCACGAAGAAAAAAAGAATGCATAAAACCTGAAGATGAATCTCGCATCCAGAGATTTCCAACCTGCTGAAGTCATAACGCAGCCAAATTGCGGTATAAAATGGAAATGAAGATACGCATTTATGATTGCTCCTTGAGCCTGCAATAGGTATTTGCACAAGCATTAACTTTTCCTCTGCACCTCCTGGCTACTCTACTCTGGAGGTTTTAAAAACTCCATAAATTCTTAAAACCCTCGTTTCCCAATCCCAACGACGAAAATGATGGTGGTGGTCGTTGGTGATGATGATGATGATCATGCAAAAAACGTATGCATTTTTTTTCTCAAGATGACATTTCCCATTTTTACAATGGCAATATTCACGTTGTAAAAAATTAGCTCCGTACTCAATGTAAATGTCATTTCTTTCTTGTGAGTAATCAAACTTCGAATCTCTTCGTCGCGCTGCTATGCATGCATGCTTGCACTCAACTAATCGCATTAAGGAAAAGCACTAACTTGGCTGTCGTCCGCCACAGTAAAGCATCATCATCCACCGATCCACCTAATGAGTTTTCCCAACGAGAACGAGATTTGACAAATTCGAAGCGACAACGACAAGCTAACATCTAACATCGTTCCTGAA
>JAHZNH010000748.1:0-10106 GCA_027744355.1 Tyrannoseira gladiata
TTTTTTAATTGGACCATGCATTATGTGTTCAACGTCAGTGGCTGTCATGTCCGTAGTCTTCAACCGGAACGTAGGACAAACGGAAGTTTCTTTGAACTCAACAGTACATCAATGTTGATTTTGTACGAATCCTTCAATCCGTCATCCGTGCCCTGAAATAAAATTATTCGAAAATTAGCGGCATTATTTATCTTGAGGAAAATAGTAAAATTACTGTAACTTACTTACGATGTTAGGATTTTTTAAAAAAGTATCACCAATGTAACACTTCATTGTTGTCATTCTTTCATTATCCCTATTTTATGATTCGTCCTTAGCGAAACGGCCCGTGAAATGTGTTTTTATCATCAAAATTACAACAAAATCAGCATGACCGCGTCCTCACCCACATTAGGTACATGACTAACTGGAAATGAATCTTCGACATGACAAACCCTCCTCCCAGACAAAATCCGGAAGAAGTAGAAGAGCCTCTGATTGTCTCACCAGTTCTACAATTGCAAGAACACATTGAAGAGGCCCTCCAGACCGAGGTTCAAAGTGGAGCTTTTAGGAGCCGCCGCCGTAAAAATGAATCTGTCAATAGAGATGGTTGTCGAAGATTTCCCTACGTCGGTGATCTCGCCGGGGTTTTGGGTCCGAGTGCTGGCCCAATATTCCAGAGAACTTTGATAGACAACACAAGATTATCCCAAATTGAGCATGACATTCCCAGAATAGAGGAGGGATACCGGACATCGGAAACGGTTCACGACACTTGGTCCGAATATTTGCAGCATGAAGCAGAGCCCAAAGAACCTCCAATTCGGATAGACTTCGTAAGTCTGATTCGTTCTCCCGCTGCTCGCTTTCCGGGACCAGGTCGCGCTGGAATACTCAGTAGTCCTTCGAGCGAATCGCTGTTTGGCTCGGATGAGAACGCCGTTCTAGAGAAGCAGGTGATAACGTCCGAGCTGGATGCGTTCATAACATCATTGCAAGACCGGAAGGTATATGATAAGAATGATGGAGAATCGATCACGTATGTATGCCTAAAATACCTGAACGATTGAATCAATCCTCTCTTCCATGTCAAATATGATGCTCCAATACAAGCAATTAAGTAAGTTGCATCCATTTACTTGCTTCTAGATCAGAAGAAATACGGACGAGGACCAAAGTAAAGATGATGATTGCGTTGTGCGTTCTAGTGCTCATTTTAATTGTGAATATTGGCGCAGGATTCTTTTTTATTTGCAAACATTTTATCGAGGATAGTAAAGGTGACGTGACGTGACTATGCAGCTGCTTCATGCGTTACACTATTCATTTATTCTTTCTCTCTGCGTTTTTTGATTCCCCTTCCCGTTTCGTTTCGTTCTCGCGGAAATAAATCTCTGCATAAACGGTTCAGCTTACAACGAAGTCTGGTTAAATGAAATCATTGTTAACTTTATTTTAATGGTTATAATGTTTCGCCATTAAATAATAAACAGGTATGTATGCATGCTATGCTGCTTTACTCATCAATAATATCGGTTTAGCTGCACAATGATTAATTTCAGGCAATAATAGTAATCATAATAGTAATAATTATTATTGTATGACAATATCATAGGCGTAGTAAGTGACATTTTTTAGCATTAATTTCTCCACTAGTGCTAAACTACTCTTACATTTTATGGCTCTTTTCCATCTTATCATTATTACTTAGAATATACACTGATGAGACCAATCTCTTTCAAAACTTCTCCAGCAAAGAAAAAATACTCCTCCTTCTTCCCCACGCTTAAAATACANCTCCTTCTTCCCCACGCTTAAAATACAGATAAAAATGATAACGATTAACAACACCTTCTCAAAGCTCAGCTTGTTTTGCTGACCCCTACTAAATGCATAAAATGTGTAGAAGAATCAAGGTACATGACTGAAAAGTGTTTTTTAAACGCTAACCTATATTTTTCCATAATAATACGTACAAGAATGATGTCTCTGCCCATACATAAAAACGGCAAGACAGTGGTAGTTGTAGTAGTAGTTGCACACAAAAAAGTGTTTTAAAGTATCTATCTACTATCCTATCTTAAAGACTAGGAAAAAAAGTCAAACCACTCCAGCAGTACAGTACAATTCATATAAATGATCCATTAGAAAAAGCTTCAGCTTTCTTATCATGTTCCACACACTCCGCTTTAAAAAAAACTTTCTCCTCCGTCATCATCATAATGAATGAATGAATGAATCATAGTGCTTAAGTAGAATCTGATTTTAAGTGTACTTTAAGAACTACGCTGCAAAGTGGCAAGTTTTAATTACTTTTTTGTGACTCTCCACACCTCAAAAAGTTCTGACAAACGTACCAAAAAATAATCTTCTTTTTCTGATTTCCTTTATATTATTGGCTTCGCTTAACATCTCTTTCCCTTACTTAATCCACAGAACACCTTCGCTTCTGAATATATAACTGATTTTTTCCCTTTTCTGTAGATATCTGTAATGCTTAATTTTAATAACAATATTTCATTGCCTAAGCTAAGCTTAACTTCTTATTAGCATTTCAGTTTCAGGCTGGCATAAGGAATATGGCCTTATAAATAGTCTTACATCGAAACAGGCTCCTCATGAGTCATAAAAATTGCATGGCATGAACACAAAAAAACATTTAAAAACTTTTCCAACTATTTAATTTGCTCCAATAGTTGGATGCTCCAACTATTTAATTTATGCAAGCCCTGTTAAAACTTAACATAGGTAAATAATATTCTTTTTTTGTGGAAATATTTGTGGCGGAACAGTCATTCTACAACCTTCAGGAAGTGCACCAGCAGCAAATTTTTGTTATGAAGCAAGCTAATACATCCTTTATATCTGAACCTCCTGCTGGAAAATTACATGACGTGGATGCACCATGTATTCATTCACACTCCTTTGAGACATTAGGCATTATATTGTCGGGGTAATATTAGATTTACTTTGAAGCAGCGAAAGAAATAATCATTCCCACTGCTTCACGCTACCAGTCATTCTGTTGCAGCGTGAAAAAGCGATTTCACCAGCACATGCCTTACATTCTATTCATGAGAAGTGATTATAATGCTGCGTCCATAAAAATTCCAATTATTTGATTTTGATGGCGTGATGTAATTGATTTCAACTATTACGCGTGGCCATCAGCATTTTGAATGATTGAAACTCATAAAAGTTTCTAAAAGTGTGCTTCCCGAAAAATCGATGCATGACAAGAGGAAAACGTAAATTTCAAGTATGTACCACTAAACGCAGCATTGTCCTCCTAATGGTATGCAATATTTACACGTGATGCTTATTACTACAAGATAGATTACAAAGATGAAGTCATTCCGATTCTCTTGTTCTTCAACTTCTTCATTAATCATAATATCAGTCTTTGGCATCTTTTTATACAAGTAATAGTGTGTATATGTAATCCAATATATTATCATTATTATAGTACATAAAGATAGAGAGATAAATTCTATTACAGTTCTTCGAACCATGTTACATTTTTTAATTATTAATAGCAAGTATAAAAACACCGTTAAGTAATATACTACTACGACACGATGACACCCTCTAAACTCAACAAGCAAAGTAATACAACACAAAAGGTTATTGTTTTTCTGCAGAGGATACATCTCAAGTTTGGAAACAAATTAAGAGAAACGAAAACCATTTTTACATGTTCTAGAACCACAAAAAAGCAGTAGTAATAATACGGTTTAATTGTATTGTGGAGAATTTTCAGAAATAAAAAAAGAAAAAAAGCTCGTCCCACAATACTGCGACATAGAAAACATGGCTCTGCAGTTTTTATTTTGAAGTTTAAATCTATTTACCTAAATATGACAGTAAACCAAGCCTGAAAAATACTGGTACAAATATTTCTCGATTTATAAAAAAAATCAAATTAACTAAATCCCTAAAGTGTGCGTCATCATGTCAATATTCATGATGACAAAAGAGAAAGTTTTTTAACAGCAATGAAAGAGGTACTTGGTAGAACGTCACATACATTAAGGATACACAGCTTAGAAGATGCAGTCAGTTTTAAACTTAATGTCATGCAAAATAACCCTCAACTTAAATAATAATAACTAGCTGTTTTTTGAAAAAAGAACACGAAGCATGGCATCAAACAAAAAAATTACGGGGCTAATAATCCTCTTTTTAGAAAAAATCAACTAATAATATATTTACAAATTATTCACAACAGTTTCATAGTTTTATATTAATCTTTGAAAAAAAGTAACAGAAACAAGCAGAAGCATTATTAGTGCTACTATTCTCTAATGAACAACTTCATGCTATCAACAAAAAATAATAACCTCTTTCTTTATCCTCTCTTCCTCTAACTAAGCTATATAAATATATTGCCTAAATATAATATTTATAGTAACACCTAATGAATTAGTACCCGTTCTATCATAAAAGACCAACTTCATATCCAAAGTGCTGGCTGGCGTATCAAAGCAATCAGCTTTTCCTAATCAAGTCTTCCAGTTAGCTTGAAAATTATAGCGATTATTTTATGTGCTTTCCACACAATGTCCTGTCTACTGTTCCAATGACTAACGTAAACTTATGGCACATACATGTAACGACCAAGTCAACCAGAACTAGTCATGCATTTTCCTTTTGACCGCGTTAGAGTTCATTTTCGCAATTATATTGATAATATTATGTAACTTTCAGAGATATCAAAGCTTTTGAACTTCAAGCATAGTGTATTAATAGTGATAAACAATGGCTGCAGCTACCAAATAGTGTATTTTTTTCCTTTTTCTTTTCCCTAAGTACGTACGCTACACCTAATAGTGCCTCCATAATTAAGGTAAGCATTTGCGAAGTGTTTCAGTGAAAGTAAATTTCCACTTTCCCTTTGCGCCCATAAGAATTCAATAGTTCAGTACCAGTATTGTGGTGTGGATTGTTGTGTTTGATTCAGGTAAACAAATGAATAACGTGTGTGTTTCTCTCTTTCATGTATACGTACTTCTCCCAACGTGAGGAACAATACTTTCATATTAAAATCATGCATAAACGTATATAATAGCTATGTAATAAACTTTTTTGCTGCTGCTATAAGTATGATTTGATTATTCTAGGACCTTTCTGTTGGGTTTGCATGAAGCTTAAACCCCTTTTTTTACTGTGAGTATACTGACTTCGTCCTGTGTTTTGATGGTGGTTTTCTGTATCTGCTCGAAGCTGTTTTCCCGGAAGGTCTGGACATCGTCACGGAGGGAGACTCTGACGAGACCGCACACGTCTGACAACATTGTCCTGGCACGTGCACTTTAACATCGCAGCTCAATGTTGGGCATTTCTTTCTACCACATTTGGTTTGCCCATTCTGTTCGGAAAAGAGATAGAATGACAATAATTAGTATTAAAAAGTCCTTGGCTTACTTTGATAAGATCTTTGCCATTCATTCTGTAAATTTTTTTGTATTCTTACCGTGCACATGCAGGACACACACGGGATGTATCCGAACGGTTCGATTCGGTGACTCCATTCTTCTCCGTTCTCATGCAACTCGTCCCGGAATTTACATCCACCTGCATCCAAAATTTCCTTTTCTGATGGGCCACGCTTCTGTTCCGTAAACTGCGCAACGGCGTCATTAATGACGTCAGGGTCGATTGCCTTCTTGGGAGGGCAAGCCTTGCAGCATGAGAGTGGTTGTGCTTGAGGGTAGACAGCTTCCTCGGGAGAACAGTCCAACGCTGGGCATTTTAGGTTGGTGCATTCCACAGTCAAAGTGTCGGCCTACAAGGAATGTGAAAGGATAAACAACATTAAAAACCAAGTAAACATAAAATTATGAATGTGACAAGTTCCTCAAAAACTGTCGCATGTATTCGGCCTTTTTATGCGAACACATGAAAACAAAATCTAACAACTCACCCGACATGTACAAGTGGTGCAGAGCATGAAACCGTTGGGAGGCATGTACGGATGCCAAGATGAACCAGCTGGATGGAAACGGTCCCCTTCAACATTACAACCCTGACCCCGATTACACATTGGATCGCTCAGTGCCTACAAAGTAAAAAAGTTGGGAAAAAATTAGACAACTTGCACATCGCTGCAGACAATACAACGCATTTGATATAAGCGAAGAAAACCATCCTTTATGCAAACAGATTGAAGATAAGCACAAAGGGAAGGTGTTAAGCAGTGTTCGTGTCATAAGATAAAAACATCTATAGATTCAGTAAAAAAAAAGGTCAATTAGAGAGTTACAACGTGTCGGCGGACTCTAGGCGCCGTGTCTCACTCATTTTCTCTTCGCCAGTCAAAGGAAACAGCAACGCGATAAGAAATTACGGCAAACAAACTTACTTTCCACTCTTGCTATTTCTTCTTGCTTATAGTAATACGTAGTAATATAGCGTATAATATACTCTAGTTCTTTTTCGTGTCATACATGCATTGGAATAAGTGAGCCATTTGATGTGCGAAATAAAGTTAGAAAAGCTGAGCGAATTGGAATGACAGGAATTTGATAATGAGTGTAGTCGCTGACAGTTGACAGTCGGGAGTAAAAAAAAGTGCAAAAGAGAAATGTTCAAAACAGAATCGGAAACTTATGCATGAGTAAGCAGAAGTATTAAAACATGTGTGATAAGAGGAAAAATTAGCAAACAAAAAATTTGCATGTGGAAATATTTTGAGCACTTACTCAGACAACTTCGGCAACATTCTCCGGTTAGCAGGACAGGATTAGCGCACTCAAGAGCTGGACAAATAATTCGTTCGCATTTAGTTTGACCTTTGTAGCAAGTACAAATGGCGCATGTGTCATTGACTGGCGTCCACTGGGAATACTCGTCTCGAAGTTTTCCTAAAAAGAAGAGAGTCAGAAACACACACGCTCAATTTTAAATGGATCACATTTCGTTTTCCCCGTCGACTCGCATCTTTCAACGTCTCTCTTGAGTAAAAAAACTCGGAGTAATTTCGGGATGAGAGTTATAAATTCATATATGATCTTACCGTCGTAAAAGCATTTGCCGGGCATGTTGCTCGATGAATCATCTTCAGAAGGATCTAACGAATAGTCAGGACTGACAATGTTATCCATAACTGCGGTTGGTAAGCACGAAGTTGGCACACGAACCTAGGAAAACAAGGAGAATAATGGTTATCACTTTCCCGAAGATGGCAGGAGTGACTTTGCAGAATTCAGGAAATAAATTGATGTGGTGCACACGGCTCAGCATTCATTTTCCTCATGTTGTTTCATGAGAAAAAATAGTAAGGTAGGTAAAGGAACGGTGAAAAAATACTACTAAAAACTCTGAAAAAAATATTGATACTACGTGTCTGATACTCAATAGTAGGAAAAAAAATGTAGTACAAGCACCTTCGACTTCAGATAGGATGGAATTGAAATGAAAGACATACTATTTTGCATAATATTTTTTACTGCAACACTTAGCTCTGACATGAGGAAAGACTTCATGATACGGGGAAAATTTTGTTCTTTCTGCAAATAGTATTTTTTTATACCAGGAGGAAATAAATAATTTTGATATTTTGTAAAGTGCTTCTTCGTGCTCGTATCTTGGGGTGTGCCTCCACTATATCTTGATGACAAGATTTATATGCAGCATGTGCGCGACTGATACGATAGTGGCTGTTTCGAAGCTGGTTAAAGTCGCGCCATATATTTTAATCGCACCAGGAGTGACAATTTTTTCCTCTTAATTTTTTCGCAAACAAACACGAAGTTCAAAACATGCACTTTCGAGAAGTAATATTTGCAAAAAAAAATCAGCTTGTTATACTTACGTTTTTGATCACGGTAGATGCCAACAGACTGGAATCATTGACACGAACAACTTTAAACATGGCGTCGCCAGCTTTGAGATGTGCAAACGTGATTCTAAACGAAAACAAGGAAATAAGTAATTGTGAATTCGTGATCACGAAGAAGATGATTAAACTTATTCAGTTAGCATTTATTTATAACAAGGCATAGTATTAGTAAGGTTAATGATTTAAGGCTCATTTGGCTAGCCAACTTACTTTGAAAAGTCGTTGTAAACTCCTTCATGCTCGCTGGCCTCAAAATTATCCAGGATGTATGACTTGACGGGGAGACCCTTGATGGAAAGTCCCAAAGTTTCCATAATTTCTAGCCGCATCAGATCGCTTTGAGGACGTTGGCTGAGAGTCAGTTGGTAATTGAGTCCACAGTCGTGATCAACTCCAACCCAGAGAATGCCTTGAGTTCTGAGATCCGCCGCAACTTTCCTGCTCGATTCCAACATCATTGGAGCATCTGAGAGTTGTGCGTCTCCGAAATATCTGTAGGTTAGTCGGCCGCGGAGATTTGATTTTTCTGTCACCACCGACAGATAAATGTTATCCTCGTAAAGAAGTTGGTAATGTCGAGGTCCCATGCCTGACACAATTTGACGTGTCATGTTTGAGCCAAGTGTTTTGAAAGAAAGCTCCTCGAGAACTTTCCGTCCCGTTTCAATTTTAACACTTTGGGGTTGGTGTTCTGGTGCCAGTTGAATATTGTACGACCACGAGCCGTCGGGTAAAGGATAAACCCATGCAACCCCTCCTGGTACGACTTGTGAGTCCTCTGTCTCCAACACGGTGTCAAAAATATCACAACTTGTCCTAAAAACGAAAGAGTTGGAAGATGCTTGTAAATGTTTGTCTGTTTTCCCCATGTAAAATGTCATGCACTTTCTCTATTAATCAATCACGTCGGACGATTCATAAATATCAGAGACTCACGCGGGAGCACATTTTTTCGAAATTATATCTGCATATGAAATTTACCTTGCTTGAACGAATCCAATTAATCTGAAATCAGGATTCTTTGGTGAATAGACGACGATGAAAAGGGCGCCACGGGAGAGAGACTGGAGTTGTTCTAATTCCAAAATGGACCGAACTTCGATTGAGTTGGTGTCATACGAAATCTTGGGGATGGTAACAGTTTCTTCGACCCCGGAGCCGGATGCATCAGCAATCCTCACCGTGATTGAGATATCACGCTCCTCGTCAAAATCGCCGTTGAAAATGATGTTGCTGTAGATGGAGCCCGTTGATGGCGACACTGTAATTGAGTGATGAAAGCAAATTTTTATGCCACATGTTTCATATTTCAATTAAGATAAAAAAAAGCAATGGGTGTGTTAAATGAAAACTCACCAGTGATAACAGCCATTCCACCAGATTCCTAGAATATCACAATTCATAAATGAAAAATATCAGATTTGAATCTAATCCTTTCACCAAAAATGGGGTTGTTAACTTTTATTTTGAAAATGGGTAAACCTATCTATATTTTTTTAAACTTACGGGTTGCTTCGAGGGTTCAAGAAGAGAGCTGTACATCTCGGAGGAAACATATTTCTGTTTTGCCACCCTTCCGGCAAGGAAACGATCGTTATCGGCGCCCACTTTCTCTGTGACCAAAGCCGCGTAAAGCTTTTCCTCTTTCAACAGCTTCCTATAAACTCGAGGCATTTTCCGCCAAACGCCACAAATCTTTCGTGTTTCCTGCTGATAGCTGTTAATCGTCACTTCTTGCTCCTCCACCACATTACCCTCGGAGTCGACAAATTGTACGAATTTCGGTCGTGGCATGTCGCTATTGTAAACGAAAGAGTAGTACAGGCTCTTGTGAAGGAACATGAAACGTCCGGCACCCAAACCAGCTTCCATAGGTTCACCCAGGCCTGTCGAGGACTTGATCATTGTTGACGATCTTGGAGTAAGGAGAGCCGCATATTCTGAAAATGTGTACAAGAGGGTTGGTAAATGGTTTAGTTTCACTTTGCCCCATGGGCCATGGATGAATCAATGAATGAAGCTGAATGGCTACTTCATAGCTGGTAGCAAACGCTTACCTCTGTTATTGCCATCGTTCTTATCGTCGTCCTCAGAGTACAGACCATCCGAATTGCCTTTATCGGTTCCATCTAAAAATGGTTATGAAACGCATTAGAAAAAATCAACCAGGATAATGTACTCGTGGATGCCATCTCGTGAATAGAACCTCATAAACTCACTTCTATAAATTTCGGGACAAACTTTGCAGCATTGTCCCGGTAGACTTATTGCGTCAGAACAGTCC
>JAHZNH010000749.1:0-12084 GCA_027744355.1 Tyrannoseira gladiata
GTGAGGTCCTTTGTAATAAGGATCAAGGAGTTATTCTTTACGCATTTAAAGCGGCGGCAGCAATAACGTAGTAGTAATAGTGGGGGTGGTTGGTGCGTCAAGAAGGAAGATGTTCACGAAGCTATGCACATAAATATGTAGGTAGTTCGGTGTGATGTGAATTTACATGCATTCTTTTTTTTGGCTTCGTGTGAACGAACGAAATTCTCATTGAGGAGATGAGATGCTCCTCAATCTCCCAACGTGCAGTATTACCTCTTCTTCTTCTTTTTTCTGCTTATTTTTAGGCATCAATTTTTGTGAGAGGTATCTGTAGCCAAGCCAGGGAGGGATTTGGAGCTTGAAAAACAGGACAGGAGTGAAGAAGCTCATCATAATCATTGTGGCATGGCGCATATAACACGGCTCCTCTGCACTCTGCATCTTTACTCCCTGCAAGAAGGAATCATGATCATGATGAATGATACGCTTCGTATGCACAAATTTTTCTGCAAAAAAATAAATACACATCTAAACATGTCGATAACTCTTTCGCCCCGTGTTTCAGCCAAAAAGTACTAGATATAGTATATGAGAATTCAATTTCTCACTTTATCTTTCCTCCTGAATTAAAGCGATGACGAGGATTCATTTGTATTTTTTGTAGAGTAAATAAGCCCAGATATCATTACCTCATATGTAAGGAATTAGAATAAAAAGGTAAAGTTTACTGCAGGTCGTAAGTTTACTTTTTATCGGGGAATGGAATTATTTGTGTTTATTTAAGGGAAATAGTAGGTTACCGGATCAAACGCAATAGGCATTTCAACGATTTGCACAAAACTTACTCATTTTTTACTCTCGATTATTTCGATGCACCATAAGTAAATATGAATGTATGTGGTTGAGGTTGGGTTACCACATTTAATAGGGATGATGATGATGATTATTACCTAAATGTCAATTAAGTTGGGAATAAATTTACTCATCTATTTCCCTCCTTCTTTTTTCAGATGAGATGAGCTGCTGACCGAGTACATTCTTCAACCTTTGGATGCAAATTAAAACATCAAAAAGTGTTCTACTACGTTTTCTTAACTTCCACCTCGTCGAAACTCCTTCCTTGTTCTTTTTAACCTAATGCCCATTAACCAGGAAATCAAGTTTGGATCAAGGTGACAGTTGGAAGACAAAATGTCCGCGAGGGCGAGACGATGGACCAGGGTTTGTCCCCTGACGAGAATCACCCTTCTCTTCTTCCTTTCTGCTCAAATTTTTACCGTCATAAATGGTAAGTGAAATTGAAGGGAAAAGTTGTTTGCTTCCTGCTTGATGAAGACGCTTCTTACACTTCTACTTGCATCGCCATCACATTCACTAGGCTTGTCCATTGCTTGAGCACGAGGGAAAAGTGAAAATGATTGCGGCAATTAATTTATGACTATAAATTCATGAATAAGGAAGAAGCCTATGTAGATGCATCATGCTCAGGTATGGGCATTAAGTTCAGAAATAATTTCGCCTAGACTTTTGAGACCACCAAACCATGAAAATACTTTTAGGGGATGATGTTGTTTTATCAATGTCCCCCGTACAAATTCTCTCACACACGGCGACCACTGACTAGTAAAAAAAATACTACTAGCGAATGCTGTGTGGGTAGCTAAAAGTAAGTTTGTAGGTATGATAGTAATAGTTCAACAGTGAGTACGCACGACATGCACCAGATCCTCCCTCCGTAAATATTTTTTCTGTTGAAAGCATAACAATCAATTTTCCAACGATACGAGTGAGCAGTATAGAAAATCCCTGGGGGTTTCTTTCCTCCCACTAGAGCAAAAATCTCGGCTATTATTACGGCGGATATATTTTTATTATTTTTTATTACCGTTTATTATCCAATTCATGAATCCATGCATTCATTACGAATCGCTAGATCACCAGAGATTCTATTTACTTCACCTGGTTTTGATTCAAGCCTTGTAAGGGGGTGCATTTCAACTCATGTTTTTCTTTCAATGAGCGAGTCAAGTCCCTTTTTACAATTTGGATAAAGGAATTCATTTTGATATTTTTGTTGACTCTGCATCCCTACCTAAATACTTGGCTTGTTCAAGGGCATTAATCTGCCGCCAAGACTGAGACGCTTTTGCATGAAATGGACCCATAGTCATTCAGTCAGTGAGCTTAATGTAGAAATCAAGGCTGCCATTGTTGAATGAGAAAAGATTCTAATTTTTGCGTAAACAATGCCTCACTTGTCATTTGATAATGGTATTATTGGGCTGTGTCGTTTTTTTCGTGGGTCGTGATCAGCGGTCATGAATGAGTCAGTTGGGACACGACACGACGCAGTCGTCATCATCACAAGTACTAAATGAAGTGTTAAGCAGTAAGGGTCGGGCCGTTATTCTATTGTGTTTAATGGAGTGGCCATTTAATAATATAATAATAATCCTTCCCGATATCATCGCAGCGCAGCAAGTATTTGCAATGCGATGGATGCATGCATGCATTATTTGTCACGTTTTATAATGAGCCCATGAGTGTGTGGGCCATAATTTCGTTCTGGAAATTGAACAAGATTAAGAGCCTTTTCATCCTTAGCCTTACGTCTAAATTGCAAATCACAGCGTTTTTGCAGCAATTAGTGAGACGACACCAAGCAATTAGCGTGAGAACGTGAGCGATGATTTCCTCGAAAAATACTTTATTTGGAGAATTGACCTTGGACACTGAAGTAGGTAGAGTGACCGGAGGTTATATCGTGATTTCGAGCATGACATTCTCGCAATAAAAAAAACAAAAAAAAAACTTCTTGTAGGACCCAAAATACATAGTTTTATTGAGAAGAGGTAACATTTATTAATATGTATGCACGCTCTTAAGCAAATAGACTTGCCGGTAACGATAAAACTATTACGGAAGTGTGCTCCGTATCTAAACTCACTCACCATCATTTAAATAATCATAAAGACACCCATCGCACGTGACTCTTCTTCCTTTGCACTTTCGAATCCATGCTACTAAATATTGTTTTTTTGTATCTTGAGGGAAATCTGTCTAAAAAAGGATGAGAGGCATCATCAGCTTAAAATTGAGCTATTAAGGTTGATGAAGGAATATGATGATGATGATGATGAAGATGATCCTTAAAGCTGCTTGTATTTGCTCATCAGAAAGGAATTTTTGTGAAGAGCGAGTGAGCGATATCATAAAGTCATTAGTCACTGCCAAATCATTAACATATCATCCAACCCATCTTGCGCGTGTGGTGTGGTGTATGTCGTCGACGCTGCGTGAGTGAGTGAGTGAGCTCGCGATTTTTTCCCCAGTCCTACGGAGAAATTAAGGACTCGCGCGAGTGACATTTACAAATGTCAAGGGGAAAATCGCATTTGGCATGAAAGAAATAGTTTTTGAATCAACATCATCATCAAACTCGTAAAAAGCGAAGTTCGTTATGCACCTGCATTGTTTGTAAATTAGAGTTGGTTTCTTTCCTCGAGATTTCAGAATTGAAGGTAATGGCAATGGCAATACGCATGATGTTCTCGCTTTTTTCCCTGTACGCGACAATTTTCGAGGGAGTAGAAGGAGTAGTGGTGGTAATACCAGAGATTTGTAGGGTTTTAACTTGAACTGTGCATTTTCATGAAGGACTCGAGAATGAAAGAAACATCCTTAAATTATGGTTATGATTATTGTGATCCTCAAAGGGAGAATGAAGATCAGGGGAGATACACCTGTTATTATTATCGACCCTCTTTAAACTGTCATGCTGGGGGAGGCATAAAGTGCAGTTGTAAATGTTCTCGAACTCGAAATCATTTCTTTCATTCATGCTTCCGGGAGGAGACTTGTCTCACTGTAGCAGAGAGGCATTCCTCGCCGCAAAACAGAACACAATGGATGGAGGAACCGCAAGAAGTGGGTGTCCTCGTTTTCCTCCCTCCGACAAAAAAATTAACTGTTTTGCCTTACAAACAACAACAGAAAATGAGTGATACCGATACCCTTGCACCACAATGATTCGACAATTTGCACACTTCTCCTGAAGAAAATACCGAAATATTTTTGTAGGGGTTTGAATTCCTATGAAAAATGGTAGGACAATGAAAAGGGATGGAAAATATAGTGGTAAATGTAGCGGAACAGGCGGAAGCATTTTTCATCTTTTCTTCATTTCAATTAAACTGATTTACTATTTGTATGCTGTTTATGTAGTTGATACACACGATGCAATAAACAAGCGAATTCTTTGTGTCTTGGAAGGACTTCCGATGTTAAAGTGTCCCAACAAGAAGGAGAAGAAGAAGCGTCAATCGATTACTGAGCAAAAACAAATTGACGAATTATAGGGAAATTGTAGTATTTCTTCACTTTCGCAAAAATTGTAGTTCAATTAGGCATCAGAAGGAATTCTTCAAAGATGGGGATAAATATTTAATGAGGATTCCTTCTTTTTTATGGCCGCGTGTCTCTGCGTCCAATAATTGAGGATAAGGATGAGCCCTAAATGAGTTGGACACAACAAGGACGATTGAGAGGATCGAGGGGATTTGATACAAAGATAATTTGATTTAAGGTCTGCTCACTCCACAAGCTACGATACAGCTTTCCTTCGTTTATTCAAAATTCTAGAGGACTGAAATATGTCGAAAGAAAGAACAGATTACTAGGATTTTTTCACTTTTTTAAGATTCGTTGTGAAGGCTGAGCACGTACGAGCTCATTGAGTCGTCAGGCTGGGAAAAAATGTGATTTTCCTAATGAATTCCAATTTGAGTCTGGTGGAAATACTTACATGCTGGCGATAATGATGAGAACTCTCATTTTCGCGCGGACAAAAATTATGCTACGCATGATTTGGGGAGGGGAATGACTTGGGTAATCGTCTACCTATCCCGATGCAGCCTCCGATCCAAGCCCGTTGCATAACGGCAATTAAGTAAAGTTTGACCAGATTGTGGTGCCTGAGAGTGATAAGTTTTTCAATATTCCAATTTACCACATGGAGAGATGAAAAATGGCTTCCATGTTAAACCCTTCATAGAATAGATATATCGTTTTCTTCTGATGAAGATGCTTAATTTTAGGCATACTTTTTTAGACAATTCGTTTTCCCTATTAATATCACGCTGTTTTCTTTAAACCCACTAACGACTTATTACAATGTACACTTTTAGGAATGAATGAATGCAGCTTTGGCTATATACCTAACGTTAAGCCCAGTGGGCATGAAAAGGTTTTGGTTTGCCTTATTTTCTGACACTTCCGCAAGAAATTGGAATTTACTGAGTTTGCATAACTCGCAAGAAAATTAGAAGCTAGAAGCAAATTGAAATTGTATATTGATTGCATTCCTACTACTAAAATTAGCAAACAATAATGAACAACTCCGCCATTTTTTGTCACTCTAAATACAAACTACCCTTATTATTGGCGAGGGAGAACATGAAATACGGCAACAGGAAACACTCATTTTGTACCAACAATGCTACTGGTGCTGGTAACCACAATAAAGTTCGAGAAGGATTAGAAAAATCTGGATCACGGAACAAGACAATGAATACGCAAAAGTGCATAATTCAAAGTGGGCGAACACTGGTGAGTAGTTACTAGTTACAAGAAAACATGATGTCAATTCTGATGTTGACATGCGGTTTTTGTCTTTTTCCTGGTGCTGATTTCAAACTCAGGAGCTGTGTGCAGCACAATCGAGCAAAGTAAGTTACTTGTGCAGTTATTGAAAAGGAAAAATAATCCTTCCACGAGCTACACCAATCCATTATTAGTCTGACGCATCCATGCTACTGGTGCTGGTAACCACAATAAAGTTCGAGAAGGATTAGAAAAATCTGGATCACGGAACTAGACAATGAATGCGCAAAAGTGCATAATTCAAAGCGGGCGAACACTGGTGAGTAGTTACAAGAAAACATGATGTCAATTCTGATGTTGACATGCGGTTTTTGCCTTTTTCCTGGTGCTGATTTCAAACTCAGGAGCTGTGTGCAGAACAATCGAGCAAAGTACTTGTGCATTTATTGAAAAGGAAAAATAATCCTTCCACGAGCTACACCAATCCATTATTAGTCTGACGCATCCTATTATTTCCCCCAGGGATATTAATGCATTATGCGTGTAGCGGCAATGAATGTGGAGAATCCGACTCCCTCGAGTCTCATCCTTCAGGCGATGGCGATTGAAAGACAATATCGAATTTTTAAACGCCAAGTACCAGAAGAATGAATGAATGTTTTGATTTTGCAGAAGTATTTATTCGAAAAAGAAAGGGAAAAAATAGGTATTGTTCTCCTCGCTTGTTTGAGAAGTCATAATATGTACTTCTAGTGTTGGTTGGCACTCGCTGATTTCTTGAATCAATATTATTCATGATCGTATCATTTATTAGATGATGGGGATTTTGATTGAGGAGGTGTTAAATAATAACCTTTACTTTCATTGTCTGATTATCGCATTACGCACCATTGTTATGTTGTAATTATGAATTATGATATGCTACGTGAGAGACATGAATGGATGATTCACGAGGTGAATCGATAATGTTTGATGGGATGATGGGTGATCATAAATTTTCCGTCCAGTCGGATCGGATGGCTCACTCGATTCAGGCAGCGTCAAAGGAAGAAACGGATTAAGCAAAAAAAAAATCCTTCCGCCCAAAAAGTGGGTTGCTATCAGCCTGATCATAATACCTAACTTAACATATTTTTCCTGTACTACTACATAGTTCATCATAACGTAAATAATTTATGTTTAGTTATGAATATTGAGTTTCTTTTTTACAAGTTCTGCCAATGAAAGTAGGTCAGCTTAGAGTTTGTACTTTCATCCGGTGAAAATGACCAGATGAGTAAAACATCTTTGTTAGTAGGGGATACCAATCCCGTCTAGTTTAATTATTCAAGGTCCATTAAAATAGCCACAGCCAAAATCGGACTCATTGAAAAGGGGGACTTCTGCGATGGAGGTGTTTTCACGCTCTATGATTCACAATGAGGAGAGAGATACCTCTTAATCGGCAGTTAAGGCAGACGTATTTAATAAATTGCATTGAGTATTGAATTGATAATGAAACGAAAACCAACTGGGTCGAATGTTTCTTTTGCTGAGAGAGTAACGGTTTTGGCAATGAGGATGACATCAAGGGAAACCATCTGTGAAGCAAGTCGATAGTCCATTTTATCTATCATCATTATCATATGTGGGGACTACCTATTTTCAGAATTCATAATTAGTTTTCGAAACTGCAGCCTCCGTACCTATAAGGAAGCAGTCACGGACATTTGCTCCGCTGGGGATGATAAATGATGGTCAGAAAATTAAAGGTTTTTATGACATTATTTGCATCCATTGCATTATTCCCCACGGAGGACAATCGACAGGATAACAGGTGTCCTTAAGTTGCGATTTATCTATGTGAATGATGAAGATGACACATGATACGTGAATATCATCATTCCCTATCGAATGATAAGCGAAAATACAGATGTAAGTAGGTATTTCATACAGATGGTCAAGAGTAATGTAGTGATCTTCCCCAGCTTAATCTGCCATTTTCTTTAACGCACCTCCGAAACGAATTGTGTCATCCTATCCTATGGATCCCAGCAGGAGCCTTGGTGTATTTTTGGGCGCAAGTTGAAAAGATGAGCACACTCACTCAATTTTGATGTTACATGCCGTCACTGTCATTACAAGAGAAAAAGCAAACCACACAAGTTGCATCAAAGTGAATTACTCGAATTGCACCAATAACCACCAACGAGGAGAAGCCACGATAAAAATCCCGATAAAATGCAGACGTTACACAGCTATGTCAAAAAATTCATTGCGTCTGTTTCTTCTCCCAAAAAAATTAGCGAACATCACCATTATCATCATCATCATCATCAGACTCAACGTGATAGTATTTTTTCACCAAAATAGAAAAACCCGAGAACGCTGACAACACACAAGTCAGGAGGGAGTGTGTACTTATACTACTTATACATGTACGCAATTTCAGGGAACCATAAAAATCACCCATACTCCTCAAGTCCCATCATCATCATTTGCGATCGTTGAGCATTCCGCATCTTGTTTTTCACGTTGATGAAGTAATAATAACATTAAATATGCTTAATGATAGGATAATGATTGAGAACATCAAAGTGTTGAATTACATCATATTCATCTGCAGTTCGCAATCTCACTGAGCCAGGCGGGAGCCGCTACTGAAACATGACTGGGAAATTAGTGGATTCATTGAACATCAGGGAATCACTGAAGACTCTGTATTGGGGAGGAGGAAGATGGATACACTTTGTTTCAATCCATTCCCTAATTACCGACTTGTGTGTGGTAAATACATATTTAGGGCCGTATTAAGGAGTGAACTGAAAATCGGATTATTATTATTTTGCTAGTTAGGTAACAAGGGCACGTACATAGCATCTACGTATCTGCGGTGAGAGGTGAAAAGCAGGGCATGATTTGAAAAATTCGAATTCTTTTCATCCTACTGCTACTGCTTATGACTGGCATTCTTGCTCTCGATCCCATTCCACCCACCATCAAATTGAGATTTGCAGAATGAACTCCGAATTCAACTTCGTCATAGTCCTATCATTCGAATGGAGTTTTATATAAAAAACGATTGAATCAGGTGAAAAAATACTGATTTTCCGAGCCTACATACCAAACCAATGCAATGCTGACTTACATCACCGAGAGAGGAGTGATAATAGCTCGAGAGAGAAAAAAATTAATAATAATACATACTTTTTTGCGTCTGTGTGTTAGAAAATCTTTCATGTAGAAAGAAGCACCGTTGCACTTGCACTCACACACTCATTCACTCAAAATAGTAGTGTTTGATCCAACTCCAACCTTTTCACAAGAGCAGAGCTGAATCTTTCTTGAAGGGTATAACTTAACATACTTATAGTCATAAATCTACCGATAGGATGCGATACCGAATTCCTTTTTTTATTCCGGATTTTAGTACATGATCATGGTTATGTAGTCATATCTGAAGTGTTTCATCTTTCATTCCCTTTGAAAAAAAAACACATTATGTAGGTACTTTATGGGGAGTTGGATTGCAATTATGTTGGAGGAGGTAGGTAATACTTAAGTATCCGTGTCTTTCATTTGAGTCATTTCACGAAGGAGGTAGAGCTCGGGCTTGAAAGAAAAGAAGGTTAAAATAAAATCCAATTTTTGGATTTTCAAAATCCTTCAGTGGCAGAGGATGAAACAGCAGATGGGAGAGAGGTCATCATATCATCCTTCCTTGAATTCCCCTTTGAAACAAATGGAGATAGGTAGAGCGCAAGGGGATATCTGCTCCTTGTATGGATGAATGCGCGTTAAATCTTCCTTCATGGGATTAAATCATGAATTGAATTGGAATGAAAGCACTACATAGAAATTGTAAAGCTTTAAAATACTAGTTACTGCTGAGGATATTATTTTTAAGCTGATCTTCGCTCAGAGAATGGATATGTGGTGTTTTGTTACAGGTGATGAGAATTCTGGTAGGGTGCATCTTGATAAGGGAAATGAAATTGTGCCAAGTATGTAGAATTCATAGTTCGAAACGATTTGCCAAGAAATACATCCGATTATTACTTATGATTATTGTGAGCGCCTATGGATGGCAGATGCGGATATGGATCATGATAAGAGTGATCTACATTTCAAGATGAAGGGCCCTCCTACCCTCGTGCTGTAATTTTTATGGATATTATTTATTTTGATTTTTTGGGAGATTTCGAGACCTTTTTGCGCTCAAACAATGTCGCTGGAGATGTAGAGTCGTGTCTTGATGTTATTAAGAAAGTTGGAAGGTGTCGATGTAAGACATTTTTTGTTGACAAAGTTTAATTGCGATAGAATTCAAATGAGAAATTACTTACTTTCAGTTTTCAATAGTGAATCGTTGACTGGGATTCGATCTTATTAGGTCATACATTCCACGCGGGAGAATAGTTGCCTGATCAAATAAAAAGTGAGCGTTACAGGTAAACAGGCTCCATTGAAAGGAAATAGGTGAGCAGGAGCATTCGGGTAAAAATTTGTTCGGTGAGTGGTGCCATGCAGTTTTCGCATGCTGAGGATGGATAATCAAGTTTTAAAATGGGAGTTGGAACAATGTCCTGAGTTCATTAGCATTCTGCACACTTTATTATTGCTCATTGTTTGCGAAAATGAATGAATGAGTGAATGGATGGATGAATTGGTCATAGGTAATTTTTTAAGCAATGCTATATTCAAGATTTGTACTTGCATCTGCGACAACATGAATTTCTGTCTATTTTTTTATAAAACTTATTTTTACTCAATATAAGATAAGTAGGTAAACACACATAGATTAATAGCTTTAACATTTCGTCCTTTTCGAGAAGAAGTCTCCTCTCCCCTGCATTCAGAATGAGGAGAATAGAGGCGAACTTTGTAGAAAAGGCATTGAGACCAGTTCTGGTTGGCTGGGCCTTTTCAGGGATCCCTCTCTATTTCAAGTAATTTCGAACATACGATCTTCCTTTAAGCTCATGGAAAGCACTTAAAGCTTATCTAATTGAACTCCTGTGCAGAATGAGAGAAACACACTGAATAGCAGCTCTACAATGCATTCAGCGCACGTTGGGGGACTGGGTTCTTTGGGCTCATTCATGCAGACACAACACTTGATTAAGGAAATTCGCTTTTGCTTGCTTGCCAACTCACCTTAGTCAGCTTTGTCACAAATTAATGATGATGATGATAGGATTATGATGAGTTACTTATTTTAATGAATTGTATGGATTCACAGGTTGCCAATTTTTTCCAGTCGGAGAATACTTACGCTTTATCAGAGTCCCGGAGAACGTGAGAGTGGGGGAAAAAGTAGTCACTTTAGAAATTCATTCTAAGCATAACTTAACTCTAGAATCAATTGATAAGGTAAGCAACCATTAAACAAGAGCTTCTCAATAAAAAAGGGATACTGGCTGGCCTGGGGCAATATGATACAATACTTACTTATTTGGACTATCCCGTTTTGATCTCTAATGCTTAGGGTGATGATGCCAAGTTTTTCGCCATAAGAGAAAGAGAGTCAGACAAAGTGGACCTGGTCCTNGGCCTGGGGCAATATGATACAATACTTACTTATTTGGACTATCCCGTTTTGATCTCTAATGCTTAGGGTGATGATGCCAAGTTTTTCGCCATAAGAGAAAGAGAGTCAGACAAAGTGGACCTGGTCCTCGCCAAGAGTCTGGACCATTTCGTAGACCAAGACAGTCCACAAAACATTATGAAATTCAGACTGGTCTGCTTTCCCGATGGAACTGATAAGGTATGGCGTAATAATGATGATTCTTAAATAGCAATTTAATTTGCATGTCACGATCCCCAAAAGTGTGAAATATCTGTACACCATGTAAATCATGAATTCTGTATTCTCCAACACTATATATATATATATGTACCTACCCATTCAACCTTATCATCATCATAGCTAATTTGTTAATTATCACACGGCTCTTTTTTTGCAGACACCTTCCTTCCTTCAGTTCACCGTTTACATTGAAGATGTGAACGACCACACGGTGAGAAAATCTTTTGGATGTTATGCAATAGGGACATTAATTTCATTAGACCTGCTCAAAGTTCATTGTACATTCCTTTTAATTGTTTTTACATATTTCATTAACATAAAATCCCCTTCTGTCACAATCAATTCAATTTTCACGATTTTCAGCCGAAGTTCCTTCACGCCCCGTACTTCGTCACAGTGGAGGAGCTCACACCAATAGGTCAGTGTGACAATATTTCAAATGTATTTTTTTTCGCCTTATCACCATTTCCATCTTTATCTTTCTGAGTGTCGAGCCAATCGAGTCCTCCCTCCCTATTTATTTTCACTATCGTTCATGAACCAAGTGCCTCTCCGTTCGGGAGAAGAATGGAGCTGTACGAAATCTTTCCAATTTTTTAACTTCGTCATTATCATTACATTACATCGACATCGCTCCTTATGAATTTTGCGTGCTCAGGAGAATATTACGCAACTGAAAGAAACAATATTTTCATATAATGATGATGACG
>JAHZNH010000750.1:0-13127 GCA_027744355.1 Tyrannoseira gladiata
TAAAAAATATTGAGGTGATACATGATGATGACGATGACATGATGCTTTCACTTTATTCCCACGTCCAAACCACCATAAAAGGGAAGATTGTGTGAAATGTGGACATAACTTTGCACAATGGTACAGAACCCCAATTCATGAATAGGGATATATCATCTTACCCCCACTAATCCAGAGAATTTTCTGCAAAGTCCTTTCAAAAAAACCTCTTACCTCCACCAGAGATATTTTATTGAATTTCTGTGGAGCAAAATCTAATTTGATTGAAAGGCTTTTTGGCCCTAGCTGGAAGTTATGTAAACAAGCAGCAACATGGATTACATGCACCTGGAGTCAAATTCCCTTTGATTAATTAAAACATAAAAAAGTACTCGGCCAGTCAGCTCAGTACTTAAATCCTGAAAATACTTGATAACAACAACAGCAGCATCTCAAAGCCTGGTTTATTAATATTCGCAATAAATAATATAATATGATTATTTCCCTTGTTTGATCTATTTACATGCATCACTACACAACAATCTCCGCGACTTCAAAGCTTGGTTATAGGTTTGAGTTGGGTTCTCCCCTGGCATGGAATTTTGGCTGTGGTGTAGTGTGGAGCTCATAAGTGTCCTCTTACATCAGGCCACTCTCACTTTCACACAATTTTCGTGCGTGGGCAGAGAGAGATACGTAACAAACATCAACCAGTTAAAAAGTCAAAGCTAACCTGATTTGCAAAATAGCCTAGAAAAGATAGGACTTTTCCTCCTCGTGTTTTGATCTGCTAATGCGATACCAGCGAGTAAATAAGGGCACCACAAAAAGCCCTTCATGGATGTTTTAGGCTTGCCCCTCCAAAAACGTAAAGAGGTGACTGTTCAATTAGGCAATCTTGTGCTTAATAACCTGCTGCTGATGGTGAATAACATTATATCGCTGTTATGTATGTTGGCCCGTGTTTTTATCGCACGCCATCTGAAATGCTTCAAACTGATAAAGGAAAAACACGACTTCACCTTTAAAGCCCTATCTAAATGTCTTGCTGGCTTTTTTAATACCGAGGATTTTTTTCTAGCCTTTATTGGTTCAAGTGTCAGGAACGGGCAGTTTTTTCAATACAGTCATTCGTAAAAAATGTGATTACATCATATCACCACTCTCAGGATGGGGCTTCATTTTCGAATCTGAAAGCCCATGAGTGTTACTCTACTTTGCTCGGAGCAATATTCTTCAAAAAGAGTATTTGGCTGGTGGATGGATAGATAGGTAGGTAGGTAGTAGGCACATGCTTCAAGAATGGATTCGAATATATTCCTGATGATGACGAAAGGATCTGACGATAATGCCCCCGTCCAAATAAGGGATATCCTAAAAGAGTTCTCGTCATAAACTCTAATTCTATGCATATGATAATGACAACAATGGTTCTACTGATTGTCTTCTAATAATGCAATTCGTATTCTGTTACTGTGAGAATGGAAATGCACAATCGACCAAACCAGGTTAGCTTTAGCACAGCATTCATAAAAAAAAGAAAGATGCATACGCCACCCCACAATGAAGCATGTACGTAGTTTTTTCTTTAAGAGATCCTGTGAGGCGTTCCGTCTTTTCTTTCATCAATTTGGATTTCAAACTGTCAGCATTCTTCTGGCTCGTTCCACTTGCCAAAAAATGAGCGATCATTTGGCTTAGCATCGGTAGTTTTGAATTGGGGAACAATGCAAAGAAATATAATTTATGAATGGAGCCACCACAAAGGATTTGGGGGTTTTGGGATGGGCAAATGAAGAAAAAAAGAGTTGCATATTTTTGACAGCGCTCCTTACGATGTTTAATGACGTGTGGGTTGAGTGTGAATGAAGGCACCACAAAGGATTTGGGGGTTTTGGGATGGGCAAATGAAGAAAAAAAGAGTTGCATATTTTTGACAGCGCTCCTTACGATGTTTAATGACGTGTGGGTTGAGTGTGAATGGAGGGAACAATGCAGCATTGAGAAAAAATAATGCTAATTACTGACTTGATTGTTTTTTTTCTTGGGAGAACTGGGTCAGGAATCAGTTGCCCCACCATCATATTTCAAATTTTACGGTAAGATAGAACAATTTCTTGATTAAAGTAAATATTACTTTGCAGCATGCGCTAAACGTTTTTCCGTTCATTTCAGACTGATTGGAACAACGGGGAACTTCTCTGTGAGTTGGTGCGTTCATATGGCGGCCCAGTTCCGGGAATGGAGAATATGTCGACCGATCCTGAACACTGGGAGTCCAACTTGTCATTGGGTAAGGAGCTAACGTTCTTTTGTAAGAAGTTTCTAAGTTCGGTCTCGACTTTTATTTGCCCTAACCTCATAACATATTTTCGTTACAGCAATGAAAGGAGGAGAAAAGCTCGGAGTTTCACAGTTGCTGAGGCCGAAAGATATGGCTGACCCGCTAGTGGATCATTTAGGTGTTATGGCATACACATCGCAATTCCAGTGGCTTCCAGCGAGACCGCCACCTGGACAGCGCGTTACGGTGTCGTGGGAATCAAGAGCTTTTAGAAAATCTGATCCGGTGAGATGATGATGTTTAATATCATTTACATGCATACACCAAACTTGTGGAGGTTATGTCCTTATTGACTTCGTTCTATTTATTGGCTTCAGATTACGTTCCACGTGGAAATCAACGAAGAGGTTACAGACTACAGAGAAATCACAGTAGAAGTTAAGGGTCCATCTGGGAAAGTGGACTGTCGGTTGAACTTGAATCCAGCTGGCAATGGTGGGAAGGGAACGTTCACCGCTTCAGAAATTGGAATTCACGAAGTTGTAGTAAAATATCAAGGGGAGCCAGTACAAGGATCTCCGTTAAAATGTCGCGTTCTGCCGCAATATTCCGAAATCAGCCAGTCCGCCAGCTATGGAGGTAAGCATTTAAAAACGCATTGAGCATCACCATTCAATATCGAATGATTTTCAAACTGTGTTTCCTCCTAAGGTTTGCCTCCATGTGCGGTGGGTTCAGTGGTGGAGGTGTTAGTCAATCCTCAAGATACTAGTCCTGCTGGAGCCAAATTAGAATATTTAGAAGTAGTTGCACTATCCCCCACCGGAGAGAAGAAGCCTTGTAATGGTGAGTCGGGTTGATGGAAGTGGCTTTGCTGCGACCTTCTCCCCAGACTCGCCTGGAGAATGGAAAGGTAAATATATACTGTCGGGAAAGTTTTAAAAGAAAAACAAACTACTAAACTATATCAACTGTGTACATTTAAGTATCTCCGCGAGAACATAATAAATTTAAAGCCGCAATTGATTTTTTACAGTTATTGTGCTGTACAAAGGAAAGGATATACAAGGCTCGCCATTCCCTTGCTTTTGCTTCGATCCTAATGGAGTTGTGGTGAGTCCTCCTTATATATTTTCTAAATAAAAGGAGTGGGATGAACCACTGAAGATGCATCTCATTAATGAAATTATTAATTAATTTAGCTGGACACACTCGAAGGTGCTTTACCAGGATTGCCATTTGCATTCATTTGCGACGCGCGGGGGACCGGAGGTTTGGGTGATGTTGCCATTGATGTGACTCACGAAGGACGGTAAGTTTGTTTTTACTTGAGATGATTTCAGTTATCAGTTTCTAAAGGGAACATGACCAAGTCCGAAGATAGTAGTTTTGAGGAGTTTTTAAAAATATTATTTCTTTGGCCAACTTCCAGCTCAATACCGTACAACACGGAGTACATAGCGGATGGGGTGAAGCGAATATTATTGCCAGTTCTGAATGCAGGAAAGCATCGCGTTCACGTGTACTTTAACGGACGTGAGATAAAAGGTACCATTTAAAAACGTTTCCTTATTTCTACATCGGAGTGCCAGAAAAACGAGTATTTTTTCAAGTGTGCAGTCATCTTCATTTCATGAGAAACTTTTTTTTATCTACTAGGCTCCCCCTTCAGTCTTCGCGTGGGATCAAGTCGCTCCCGAAGGAAGATCAAGGAGTCTTCTCCCATGCCTGGGAAAACTCGCAGTTTCGACAAAGACGAGAGCTTTGGAATTCTGAAGAGTTCCTCCACAACCAACTTGAATTCCACTTCCTCCACGCATAATCTCTCCTCCACATCCGCCCTCCATAATTCGCACTTCACGAGTCTGCTGAACAAAACGCTGAGCAGCCAACACAACAATCCTTCCCCATCGCCGGCGTTTGACACCAGCACGTCCAGCAACCGTACAGCGAGTACCAGTAAATTCGACTCGTTTGAGATGAATTCTTCAAGAGAACAACGAAACAGTCATGGATTTGATAGTACGGATGCAGTTCACTCCCGTCTTAAGTTTAGTAGTCCTCCCCCGCCAAATAATAGGAGTGGAGACCTCTACAGTTCAAAGTTTGGGAAGGTCTCCACCTCCTTCGAAAATCTGTCTTCGACTCAAGCACTCAAAAATCTGAGCAATTCAACGAGGCAACATCACAATCAGAGTTTATTGCATGAGTCGTCCCTTAGTGCCAAACATAATATTTCCTCTTCTGCTCAAACCTCTTTCCAAGAACAAATTCAACAGAGCCGCCAACAGTTTCAGCAGTACAGAACGTCAAGCCCAAACTTCGCGAATGGAGGTGACCAGCCCAACGGGTACAAACATAATATTTCCTCTTCTGCTCAAACCTCTTTCCAAGAACAAATTCAACAGAGCCGCCAACAGTTTCAGCAGTACAGAACGTCAAGCCCAAACTTCGCGAATGGAGGTGACCAACCCAACGGGTATCATCATCACGGGGATATTGTCGTCGACGGAGATGGACTTGGTGTGGTCTTAGTAAATTCCCTTGTCAACATAACGGTTACTTCAGAGTTTGGCCATACATCCCTGGAAAACATCAACGTTGAAGTAACCGGTCCCACTGGACGCTTACCTGTGAGACAAGTCGGCTCTGAGGTCTTCCATAAGTGCCAAATATACGCCTGTAGAAGTTGGCGAGCATTTGATCGATATTACGTTGGGAAATAGACCAATTGAAGGATCGCCCTTCAGAGCGCAAGTAAGGGTTAAAAATAACTCCATTCTAATGAGTCTATGATATTTCTCCTTCAACAAAGAATGAGATAACCATGAATAAGTATCATGATCCGGTTACAAAATGCTTTTTTAGGTATTCAACCCAAAAGCCATAAAAGTAAACCGTGTTCCGAATGGAGTTGTTGGGAGACCAGTGGAAATTGAAAGTAAGCCGTAAAAGAGTACATACTACGTAAAACTCATTTAATTAAGTAGATGCTCACCATTTCCCCGAAATGAAGTTTTGCACAACCCCATTCATTTGAACTGCATTGCAGCCTTGAATGCGTAATAAAAGTTGTGTAATAGAAAGAAGTAATGATGCCATTTGCTTTTTTTATAGTCGATGGTCGTGGTGCTGGTCCTGGCCACTTAGGTAAGTACTCACAGTTCACTCATCATTAAGTTATATACTAAGTTATAATAATTATTATTCCCCTAGTAGTTGGCGCACGTTTCATTATATAATTAACTTCGTCTTTTCCAAATTTAGCCATACTTGTGGACGGAGGTCGTGTAACGAGTCAGGTTAAAGCGTTGGGAGATCATCGGTTCCGAGCAGTTTTCGTCCCTCATGACTCCGGTCCGCACGCTGTAGATATGACATTCAACAATCACCACGTGCCAGGTAACTACCGTTTTCCGTCCAACTTTTTATCTCTGCAATGTCTCCATTAGCATAAGTGCATTTCTAAGGGCGGACACTTCCGGAATACTAAAATTTATTCCCCGTTTTAAAGAAGCTGCTAGAAGTTGGGGTAGTAGTAATAATAATAGACCAACGTCAATAATAATTATGGTTCATCCTTCCCAACCTGAAGTCAGGGCACATGATGAAACACGTTGCCAAAAATATCACAATTACACATCTAAATTCTCACCTGTAAGCCCAACTCACATCAAATTGGCTCCTGGTACTTATCTAGCATTTCGAGTCATGTATGATTTTTATAACTGCTTCGAGGAAAGAATCGGTCTTCAAAAAAGTTCTAATTTCTTTTCTTTTGGATGCATCATAAAGATGTGCAAGAGAAAACCGAGCAAAAAGCCAAAATGATGTAATGCAACAAACCTCAAAGATCTTTTGGTGCATGGGTTTTTTGTTTGAAAAAAAATGAGTCTAAACTTTGATGAATTTGTTTGAGGGTTTCTGGTTGGTGCTCTAAAAATAGGTACCCAATCCTGCTCTTAAATATTTGAGCACTCTAACGTTCAACAGGGCATCCTCTCTTCTGTGGGGAATAGTATAAAACACCTATAATTGCATACTTATTACCGGCATAGGTGTAAGTAACCGAGAAAGAAATAAAAATCAAAGCGAGAAAAATTCGTACAATCTTGATAATGGTCTGGTGGTGTTCATTGGCTGGAACTTGTGCGGTTCTCGGTTCATGATGGTGATTATGATGATGGCGAGGGCTAACGAAGTAAAATGATGCTTATGTTATCTTGTAAAAAGGTTTGCTCCTCTTAACTTCGACGTAACAGAATTACACTGACCGCTGACGGAACATGATGGATTTCGAAATTTCAGAAAAAATTCAGTCCCTTATCGTATTGATCTGGGAGGTTTTCATTCACGATTGAGCCTAAGTATTTGGTAGAAATTAGACGCGTGGAGATACATTTTTTGGTGTGATTTACAGCTGTTGAGGAATATTTCCTGAAGTAATAGTTTTTTGTGGTTTTGTGGAAATAATTAAGCATAATTTCTTAACTGAAGAGTGCCAGTGATTAATTCTATTAAGCAGCAGGAAGAATTTTTTTGTTGAAATGATATCTGTGCGGTTGTAACACCACAGCCATAATAATTCATCAGACTGTTCACTGGGTACTATTGCATGATAGTTTGCGAAATGGATTTTAGATTTTACATGCAAAGTTTCACAATGTGATTTGTACTCCCCAAAAAAGTACTTGGAATCAGTTTTTGTAATGTGTTGTCGAAAATGATTGGCGAACAAACGAAAGCATGGGCGCCTCCGATTTCCCTGTACCAGCAAGATCCGCACTTTGGAACTTTCGGAGGATTTCGTAAGTACCGTATAAAGCAGATTAACAGATTGTTTCCGTTCTATCTGGAATTACTCTCCAAAAACGTATGAAGATATAAAATGCCCAAATTCATGAATCAATTTGGGATTTCGACATTTTCAAAATTCCAATTGTCTACAGATGTGTAATTCCTACTTCTACCGTTTTGAAGGATTCCCTGAATATTTGTATTGCATATATGCATTACATCTATAACATCTTCCGTTTTGTAACTCAAACTAAAAATCATACCTACAAATCCTACAATATATGTCTATACCCTTGAGCCTTGAGCCGAAAAAATTTCTAGCATTAACTGTTCACCGGTTTTTCGCAGTTTTCATCTGTTCCTCTAATTTACTATTACACATTGCCCATTATTATATACCCTTCATATATTAAACTTCTCGAATAAATAAAATCTTTTAATTTTCGACATGAAAGCTAGCAATTCTAATAACTCCGATTGAGGAATTGTTTTATTCAAGTATATATTATTTCAGAGCCTTGCTAGCTCGAGCTAAAAATTATGGCTCTTTCGTATGAAGTTTTGTTGGTCTCGGAAAAAGTTACGGATTGGACTGGCTGCTTGTTTACACACCTTCAAAAAGCTCCTAATTAACTGCTAGAATTCTGCAGCACGTACTCCACAGGCAGACAAAACAAAGCTACTTACCAAGCAGAAAAGTACAATGAGTTCCCCAGAAATAAAGCGAAGTGAAATGAGATGGATCAAAAGGGATTAGACTACTACTACCACTATTTGGCAAGCAGAGAGTGCTTTACCCTTTTTTACTCAGGATTGAAAATCCTTTCTCGGAATATCCCAAAAAGGCAAATAAGTAGAGATTTTATTTGTTCTCTGTAAAAACATGACAATGTAATGAAAACAATACCAGGTATATTTACATTTTCTCTTAAAATATGCAGCACGGTAAAAAGAGGGCTGAGTAAATTTGATCATATTGATAAAAAAGGTACGACTCGTATTTGATAAATATGACATTGCAAAACCCACCACTAATATATTTCATGCTCCTCCAAGTTTACCGAAATTCTCTAGGAAGGTTTTTGACAATGTGAAACTACAATTTTACAATCATTTTGAGAGATAGCATTATTTGTATTTGCTGAAGTCACAATATGAAAAAAAACTTGTTTGCTCATGGTCGCACTCCTTATAATCTAAATACAATAGTGAGTCGGTTTTTTATTCATTCATGACTTCATATCAGAAGAATTTTTTGTATTTTAAAAAATTATTGCTATTTCTTCCCTTCATCCAACTCTATGCTCTAGAGAAACTTTAAAAGGACTGAAGCTTCCCTCCTTACTAACAATGCATTTACATCGCATTGGTTTTTGCATTGCATTGTTTACCGCATGAAGCATTTGAAAAAACAAGTTTATGTTGTGTCTGTTGCGCTACCTACAAAAGACCTAGGAATGTAGAGGATGGATTTTCCATTTAATCCTAATCTTGTCGCTTGTTGCTTCACTTGTATCACAGTTTGGGTCTGGTCTGGCTGACTAAGGAATTCCTTAATCTTCCTTTACCTGTTTCATCTCGTCAGCTCCT
This sequence comes from Tyrannoseira gladiata, assembly GCA_027744355.1. Lineage (NCBI taxonomy): Eukaryota > Metazoa > Arthropoda > Collembola > Entomobryomorpha > Entomobryidae > Tyrannoseira > Tyrannoseira gladiata. The sequence goes on from JAHZNH010000750.1 coordinate 8,651, forward strand.
TTTTACAACAATGTAGGATGTAATGCTGCGCAATTGGATTTTATGATGCGGCGAAGCAAATACAGGTAGATTGAACAGGTAAAGGAAGGGTGTAATGAAGAAGAAGAAGACGGTGATGATGATGATGATGTTTCTTTTCTAAGCCTTACCTTGAAAACCATTTTTAACGTGAGTAAGGTGCAACAAGTCGCTCTTCCATTGTGACTCTAACAGATTAGGCCGTACTCCTGAGTGTATGTATGTATAAGTGCCGATATTCATACATTTCTACAGAGAATCACATTCACTCAACGTTCACGATTCGAAACCTCTTTTTTGCCTTCTTGAAGAGATGTAATGAGAATGCAAGGAATGTTGCTTATCCCTTTTCCTCCTAATCCTTTCTTATGATTTTTTTCATGTAGCGTTGCATACACCACTGCTGTAATGTCGGGGAAGACTACTATTATTATTGTTTGATACCTGCATTATTCTTGTTTTCAAGGGAGATAGAAAGAGATAGACGAAGGCTTGGCCTTTTTTTCGAGTGGTGTTAGTCGCTTTCAAGAATTTCACTTGTGCGAAGTCAATGACGGTTTCATGCGAGCCTAAATTTCTGTCGCTTTGTGTCAAATGTGCGAGTAGTAGTGCAGTGAAAACGCGAAGCAAAATTACGTGGCATCATCGGCACAACACAAAGAAATATTTATTTCGTCAACTTGGTTGCCGGCTGCGTTGTGGTGAAGAATAATATATTGCACGCATCATTTTGTTACGTTGAATTGAATCTGATTTTGATGGTGAATTGATTAAGTAATATTTGGTGAATTGCATTTAATCTGCAGAGAAAAAACTGAAATTTTGTGGTGACAGTGGTGTAGGTGAGATTGTGAAAAAGTTGGATGTTTTCAGTACAGTGCTCATACGCCAACTAAACCTCCTGGTGGGGCTTTTGTAAGAGTACAGCGTTCCTATTTGGGTAGTGATTAAAACGGGCAATATCGCCGTTGTACAGGTACAAAAATCAAAAAAAAACATCGTTGATCAGACTGTAGTAATAAGTTGCTGAGCCGCGGCGAATTAATTATAGAATATCCTGGGACCATTTCATGATGACAAAACCACATTAAATTAGAAAACCATTTAATTATGAAACGTAGCCGGGTAGGATGAAACAATTAAGTATTCTTATTGATATTGTGTCTATTTTTTCGATTGCAACGCAATGCAATCATTATTTTATGACTGAGCGTTTCTTCTGTTGTCAGACACTTCAGTTTCATGCGTTTCACAACTAGCCGCCTTCCTGTTGACTCTTCAAGAGCATTCAATGTCAGCGGAAAAATGATATCGTCCTTTGTTTCTCGTCTCTATTGCGAAGAGTCCTATTGCTGCTTATCTATCATTATATGCGATAAATAATATTGAAGACACTAATGCTCATTGGGAATATACTTAAGAAAGAGTAAAGAAAATTGTGCTTGTAATAACCAATCCAATAAACCAATCCTTCCTTCCTGTTTGACGCTATGTAGTAGCACTCTCCTTACGAGCTGCGAGCTCTCCTCCCTTCCAATTAAGGAGGCAAGTTATCTACTTGTAATTAACATCGATTTGAGGGAAGTTATGGGAGGAAGTGGATATTAGATTAGAGAACCTAGCTCCGGTAATTAGCAAAAAATTACCAATAATTAGGTGACTTGATAAGTAAAAGTAGTCACAGTGCTGGGCTCATTAAGGTCGCCTCATTTTTTATGATGATGATGATCATGATGCAGCGGGCAGGAGGAGAACACACTTCCACATTTTTGCGCATATGTGTCGATGCCCCAGTTAATATTAGTTTGTCACTTCGTTTACCGGCCTGAATGGTCTAAGTCTTCATTCAGGGTTTCAAAAAAAAAACTTCTTTTTATATTCCATTTTAAACTCCGTCGCGTGATCGCAAGCCCTGTAATCATAATCGAAAGCTGATTTGCACCGCCACAGCTAAAGTATCGTGACTATTAATTTTGTTGGTTTCATGATTACAGCAATTGTCATTGCCCTTCCATTCGATTATGACTATACACGAGCAATTTTCAGGGACAGGACCTAGATTAAAGTGAGGTTTAGTGAGGAAGCCTTGAAGCCTCACTTTGATGCGAATTTATTTATTGCACAGCACGTTCTTAAAAGCAGAGATTTGTTCAAGTGATTTTTTAAATATTTTTAATCCTCTAATACAAAAAAGTCAGTTCATTGCCATTGATCTGCGTATCTTGTTACAACTCATTGGATCACAATTGTTAATNCACAGCACGTTCTTAAAAGCAGAGATTTGTTCAAGTGATTTTTTAAATATTTTTAATCCTCTAATACAAAAAAGTCAGTTCATTGCCATTGATCTGCGTATCTTGTTACAACTCATTGGATCACAATTGTTAATGAAAATCTTAAAAATTGCAATCGATTATTATATAATAATCATGTTGATTTTTCTCGTCGAATCATTTCTTGATATGCATGAGTACAAACGAAACAGAGTTCGAACTGAATATTGTACGCACTTTGAAAAAATATCAGCATTTGAAAAAATGCAAGCTTTTTCTTTTTGCTTGAAACCCTGTATCCTTATGAAATTTTGAGATTCTACATGTTGCCGGCATTTTTATATTTTGCGATACAACTGCAATTATAATTTTAAAAGCCTTTGAGGTAAACACCAACCAAAGTGAAATTGAAATTAAGGCGGATTTTAAAACACACTTTGTGCAGAAACTCCCATATACATAGTCTTCGAAAATTGAAGGAGTGTGTGTAATGTGTGACCTGTTACTACTTCATGTAACATTCATCTATGCGTGACGTTGTTGAGTTTTCCCTTATTAAAAGGCAGAATCTGTTGGGATAGGATGTAGGGCGGAAAGTGAATCTCTTTGCGGAGATAAGAGCATGTTGGCTGTTTATGCGAATTTATTTCAAAATCGAAAGGATGGTGATGACCGGTATGAAATTAACATTGGAAAGAGTTCACTTAAGAGCATCACCACCATCATCCTCATCTTTGTCTGATGCGTCCATTAATGATACTTAAATGTAGTGAGGAAAACTAGGTCCTAGAGTTTTGCAGAGAGTGAGCACACCTCTTGTTCAGCAAACTCTAGAATCCAGGGAAAACCAAGAAGAATGCTCATTCTCTAAAATTTTTAAAAAGGCTGAGTTAATTAGCATAGCAAAATCGAAATTTTATGGCGTGTGGACAAACGATGTGGTCTGTTGCTGATCCCCCAGTAATTTGTAATGCGAAGTGAGGCATGCATATGCATATTTATCTTGTGTAAAGACACGTGTATTAAAATTCTATTACTTTGTAACGTTTCATACAACAACATCTTCATTCATTCATTTTTTTTGTGGTAGAATGACTTCTCAAAGTTCTCAAGCATTTCCCATGTGAGTTTGAAATTTTGAAAATGAAACAAACTTGCAATTGATCCTTCAATATTGTAACGCTCAAACTTAAAAAGTTTCTCCAAGTCTAATGAAAAGTTTTGAACTTTTGTACCTGTTTATCCCCCTCCCCAAAACATTAAGGGGAAGATTCAATGTAGGACCATATCGAACGATCAGTGGCTAAAGGAACTTTTTGATTATTGCAATCATGGTCGCACTTTTGCACACATTAAGAGCTGTAATAAAACTTGTAGTGGGCCAAAGTTGTTAAAAGAAGTACAAAAGGGCTTATCACCAATGCTGCGATTTATAATTCGCATGGAATTGCTCACTCGCTGATTTCGATTTCATCAAGCTGTAAAACTGTTCTTAATGCTAGGAACAGCTAGAGCATAACTTCTGCTTCTTGTTGATTATTTATTCATTACCCTTTGTCTTAATCCCCCTTTAGGCATGTTCTCAGAAGAAAGGACAAAAAGTTTGAAAGTGAATTTCATGCACTTATCTTTTTTGAAAGTCACAAGGGAAGAAGAAATGTCAATGTTATTGCAATTAAATGTGTATGACTAATGAATCAATCGGGCATTTCTTGAAGTCGCATGTACTTTCCTTTGTTTGTATACCACTCGGACTGAATGTTCTTTTTGGAAAGATTAGACAAAGACATCCTCGTTTGCTAATTGCTGTTGCAGAAAAAAGAAGCATTTTTAATGGGCTCACCTATCGCGCTCGAAAACGAATTTCCATTGAGCGTAAACTCAAGCACTCATCGTTTTTCATTGACTCAGGTCTGCATAGACGGAGGGCATTTTGAAAACGCGTAATCTGTAAAAGTCTCTCATTCGCAATTATTTTTTCATCGACTGTGATGTGACTGTTGCCGACGGTTCATTTTTTCTTTCTTCAAAAAAAACTGTGTGTGTCTCATAGTATTACCACGCGCAGAACTGAATGAAGTCTCCTTACTACAATGCATTTGAAAAACACGGCTGGGGACTGTGAGTAGGCACATTATTAGAGTGAGCAAAACAGTTTTTCCCTTCCATAAAAGACTCCCCCGACA
>JAHZNH010000751.1:0-12250 GCA_027744355.1 Tyrannoseira gladiata
GCGGGGAAAGTACTACAATATCATATCCACAAGCACCAAAAATAGGCTGTACATCAGACACACATCAAAAACACCCACACTAATTTTAAGGCTCTCATAATTCAGGAATTCTTTCAACGAATATATTCATTGATTCTGGGTATTGCCATTTAAGTACATTGGGAAACTGTTGGATGTTGGATATAAGTAAATTCTGAGAAAAGTAATTTTGTCCATGGAATTAATTACATACTTACTTACTTACCTGGCCCAATAATAATCCCCCATCAAAACCCTTCATAAAATGAGGTTGGTCTGATATCATAAGCTAGTAAAGTACTTGTAATGATTCCTCTGATGAGTGAAGAATGAATGAATCTTCCTGGATTGGGACTTTTGAGACTCGATTCAGACCCTGGCTCGTGGCTCTTGTCTCCAAGTTAGTGAAGTAAGTTAGTTGCCATGACAAAAAAAATCCTACCATTTTCTCCCAAAGGAATCGACATGAAGTGTATTTCTCGAGGATCTCCTCCATTAAGTATTTCTCAATGCGCATGCTATAGTCCTTGCCATAAAACGAGAAACTGTCAGATCCTTTCCAAGGTTACTGACACTCGCCTTCATAAAAGATTCAGGTGAACACAGTGTCGATTTCACTTGTGGTGGATTAAATTTTCAGAGCCAGGCTTGAAATATGCAAACTCATTGAAATGTCTTGGATCATAAACCTTGACTTAAAGTGGAGGAGCCATGACGCGAAACACTACCAAACAAGTTGAGGGAGTGCATTGAAAATAGCTGTTTGAAAGCCTAACCTTTCTGTTTGCCATTTTCCATCAACTTTCAGGCATCAAAAAATAAGTAGTAAATAAGTGCATATTTCAGGACCTGCTATACGAGCAGGTAAAAAGTTTCCCAGAGCAAGTTCCATTTTGTTGGCTTCCGCACTCTCGGAGGCTATCACCTCGAACTGGAGTTTGAATGGAATATTTATTGGGATGTACGCATCACCGAGCCCTTGTGCTCTGATATTCTGCATTCTAAAGACCTCGACAACACCGAAATACGCGATATCGATCCCTGGCCCGAAAAAATGTGGTGCACACGTTACCTTGCAACTTATGAGCTTCCCTACGCGGATTATTCGTCCAGGTAGTAAATTTCAGGCGAGGTAGACCACACACCGGGTGGAGGTATGATGCAGCAGGGCAAAATGCAGAGATACAATTTTCTCAAAAAATGAAGCACACGAGCAGTCTTAAAACCTGGAAAAATCAAGAAGGAGGATTTTAGCGGTGCGGGAATGAACTATGAAACTATGAAAGTTTTTTTATTGTTAACTTCGGGAATAAATGGGAGATGAAGGAGAACTAAGTAAGAACTCAGCGAAGCAAATCGTAAAACGTAAAGATACTATTGAACAATGGTCTCGTCTATTCTTAGTAAGTTGTAAATCTACCGCGGTGGAGCAAGACACAACAAACAACCATCCTGTTTTGCTCCGCTTGAGTAACGCCATGCATTCTCTCCTCATCTTTCCACTTACTTTCTCCCGAGAAAAAAGGGGGAATTTAAAGCGGGAGCGGGAGGTACGGATGAGGAGAGGAACTAAAGAACCAAGAAGGATGAGTGTGTTTAGCTCAGGCTAAAGAAGAAGAAGAGCTATAGCCTTTCTTTTCCGTTTGGCATCACCTTTATTTTCCTTATCCATCCGTGTAACGTTTGACTCTCTCCTATCGCTGAATGGGTTAACAAGAGAATGGAGAACAACAATGGCAAACCGTATGTTCCTCTCATCTTCTCCTTCCCCCTTTCAATCCTCCTCTTTTGTATTGTGTTTTGTTCGTCCGTGGAAGTGGCGGTAGTGGTGGTGGTGATGACGATAGTGATGGCGAATTTTATGGGGATTGTATTAGCCTGAGCCTTAGACAAAAATACATACCTCCAGCATCAGAATCACCAACGAGCGAAGATAAGTGGGCATGTGTGTGTGTGTGCATGCATAATCTGTAACAGAGAATCCTTCTAAAAAAGTTTTGGGCCTTTGTGTTCCACCATGAAAATACATTATTGCCGAGCGATGGCAAATGTGGTGGTATGGTGGTGGTGGTGATGATGATGGGAATGATGCAACAATGAATGTGAAATGCCTTTGGATGGGATGCAGGAACAACTAAGATTAGAATGCTAATAGACACGGTTGAGCAGTTTGCAAAAGACTTTCTCCTCTCAAAAACTTCCTTTTCTCTTCGCGCGTTTTCACCAGAAAAGGTGGATGGAGAAAGGGGAGGATGAGGAGGAGGTGGAAGGGAAAATCATGAATGCTCCTGCTGTTGATGATGGGGATACATATTATGAGTAAAAGGGTTTTTGCTCTCCTCTTGATTCCCTCTTCCTGTGTTAGTCAGCCTCCTCCACTCTTTGTTTGTTGCGTTCCCCACAGTTCAGAAAAAAAGGAGAGGAGGCTGGGTGAGATCGAGTAAGTAGCTGGAATGGAATTAGTCAGTCGAGCCATCTCAAAACCACTGTGAGTGCACCTATAAGTTACGCATTAATAATGGCCGATCTTATAGGAATGGAATGGAACGAAACGAATAGGAGAGGAGAGGATTTTTTTTCCAGGATGGGGTTCAACCAAAACCACTCACGCATTAGTCGCTTTGTGTGAGTGCCTAAACTGGAATATGATGATTGCGATCGCCCAAGTTTACCCGCTCCTGAGTACAATAGATAACGATTTTATTATTCAGGATGAAACACTGAAACTTCTTCTGCTACTAGGATTGTTATCGCTTCAAAGCTATTTTCGAGTGAAGAGGGTGAAAATGCCTGGTGCTCTCCCAAGCAAATATAAATACTTACACTTGGGGCCGTAACTTTCACCGTATCAGGTATCATGGCTTTTTAAATGGGTGGGTGTGTGGGGAAAGTCCTAAGACTGAAGGTGGAGAACTCAAGTGGAGAGAGCTGGAATGTATTTATTGAAAACAATTCCTTTCATTCTCTCCCTAATTCCCGGAATCGGATCAAGTGGGAATTCCTGTTTCCTCTGGAGAGAGGAAAAATAATAATGACACGGGTTGCAACAGCCCATAAACGTAGGTGCGGAATTTTATCTAATCGAAAATACTTAGAATCACTGACTTCTTTCTGCGAAATTACACCTTTTAAAAAAGGATACAGCGTTTATAAATGAAACTGTTTAAACGGGAGAGTGTTTTGTTTTTATCTCGTGCTTGATGACACAATTTTTCCAAATCGTTGAATATTAACACTTATTTATTCAAGCCATTCATGGAAATACGACGTGAACGTGTCACTTGTGTATTTAGCGGGTTTCGACATGTATCCACTCTAGGCGATTCCTCATAAAATTAGAAATATAAAAGTTGGGTCAAAGGGTCGCATTAAGGCAAATGGAGGAGTGGGGCAAATGAGCACACACGCAACTGGATTCGATTTTCTAGGAACGAGCGGAAAATTTGACAATTTTTTACATGGTTTAAAAAGTTGCTGTTTCCGCTACTTAAACTTTAATTGAATCTTCATGCTCATGTAACATTTACATGGAGAAAATGAGTGAGTACAATTCCACTATACATCAATATACGTAGTTATTTAGGTATGGCGGTCGTCTACATTTCCCATGGGCTACTCCAGAACCAGGCGTACGCATTAATTCGGAGTCCCTAAATCACGGCAATTTTCCATCCGTAAATCTTGCTTAAGGGACTCGTGTAAGTTTTAACTTTCATGCGTGTAAGTACCAACCTTAGGGTGGGAGGCTGTAGAAAGTACTTACTTAACTCTACAATTCTTGAATGTTACTTCCATTTTGTGCGGGCACTCCTCCAGTACTTACTTAATCGGAGAAAAGTTGAGGGATGGGGCTGAGGAAAATTTGAATTTATGCGAGTATTCAGTAAGTAAATAATTTAGTGGAAAGTTTTAAGTCATTACTTGAGGAAAAAATAATCATTTTGGCACAAACTTTCCTCCTCTGAATTAGTAATGGATGGAGGGAAACACTCTACCTATACATATGCATGCATTATGTGTTCCGGTTTCATAAGGGATTAGGCTGGAAACATGGGAAGTTAGGTATCTACATACTTCATACGATTTTTATGGCTCTTAAGAAAGTTTTTTTTCTGGCGAGGAACAAGTATTTAAGAAGTAAGGTATTTTTTTACAAAGACTTTGAGCAGAAAAATAGAGAAAACATTATGCTCTCCTAAGGCATAAAAATTAAAGCCTTGTTGCATGCTTTCTCTCGGGAGAGGAAAAGAAAAAAAAGATAAATTGCCAACGGTTCAAAGGTTTAATGGAAATTAAAAGGATTAATTACAGCATTTCTAGAAAGTGATTAGAGGACCATTACTCCCTCTTCCTGGAGTTGATTCACTTTCGCTCCACAGCCTCTGGCACTGGAAAGCACTATAACATTCGTTAAGAAGTCGGACTGTCGTAAAAGCAAAAAGAAAGTTTTATAGGTACGCACGTAAGTAAGTACATAAGGTAGGAAGGAACATTAAAACGACGGATAAGTTGTAACCGTAAGCATTTTAAATGTCGACAGGTCATTTCCCAAAAATCCAAGGTGATGTGATGGGATGTGATCACAATCGCGTTCCTGAGCTATTAGTGGGGAAACGGTTTCCGATGGAGAGAGAAAAAGTAACTGAATTTTAATTGGCGTTTTTTAGTTCCCAAGGAGTAATAATGTGAGGCATGAGGCATAAAGATGGACCAAATCACGTAATTGTAGAAAAAAACTTTTATTCTGATTCAATTCCATCGAAAATCCAACCAATCTAAGATTTTTGACTTGGGTGGGAACAAGCAAGTATTTACGAACTAGGAAGTATTATGTTTACGGTTGGACAGGTCGCTAAAATAGAAGAAAAAGTAGAATGAATCTCACGTTAGCAAGGCCTTGTAGCCCTATCCCGTTTTTTGCGGATCGAGTGAGGCATGAAAGAGGATAATGTAAGGAATTAGTCCGCGGAAGAAAAGTTTTTTTTGCCAGAAGGAGTAAAAGAGGTAATTTGTTCTAGTTTTCTAGTTTTTGATGGAAGTTCAGGAGAAGGGAAGAATAAAGGAGGATACTGCAAGCTTAAGGAGGGAAAAAATCTTGGGGATAAATGAGGAACTTCTTCCGAGGCTATTTCTGTAAATGTTGCGACCAAGTTAGAGCCCAAGTACGTATGAATAGGAGCAGTGCACAAAGACAAGCTTCACTTCACTGGTTCGAAGGTAAAGCAGGATCATCATCATCAGCATCAACACCACATCCAACATTGCTGCCGTTTGTTCAGGCCTGGCGAAAAAATCGACTTTGGGACTGGGTCCGCAAAATCGATGTGTGTGGGTAGTGGGCAGTACTTACTTTACTACTATCCGAAACAAAAATAAAATAAATAAATTGCATGAAATAAGTCGAAGGGAAAACAAGGAGATTTAAAGCCCCGCACGAACAGAAAATGATATCTGGATAAATGAAATGATCTATCCTGTCCAAACTTTCGTAGTTGGATCAACTAAAACTATCCGATGGGCTAGGCAAGGCTATGTAGTCTCCCCGCAAACAAAGTTCTTTTCACGGTTCGATTACGGTAAATACAAGGAGGAAAAAAAGTTTTCGCCCGAGTAAACCAAACTTCACTTGTAATTTTTCCCCTCTTGTTTATTGTTCGAGGAGGGGGGATGGGATTGAATGCTACTTTCCTTTTGACCAAATTACACCCGGCCGCAATCCAAGGTTACTTACTTACTTAGTTAGTTAGTCGTAGTTACCCAAGCCTATTGGAAAGGAAAGGGGGTCCTATCAAGAGGGCAAAGTCGTACTTAGTTACCCAAGCCTATTGGAAAGGAAAGGGGGTCCTATCAAGAGGGCAAAGGAGAAAATAAGTACTTGGTGCAATGTTAGGGTTATAACATTACATAACCCAAGAAACTAGATCCATTGCTTTGCATCCATTTAGGAAGAACTTTTACTCCTGACTCCCCATCTGTCGCGGATGGATGTTTGGTTGGGTTGGGTATAATTTGAGACGGCCTCTCTCTTTCTCCCTCGTCAGCCCATTCAATCAGACTTTTTTCCGCTTTTGTGGGCTTTTTTATTTTGCAATGAAAGTGCAATGTAATCAGGAACCAAAGACGGAGAAGAAGAATGGAACTTGAGAAGCATGTTCTGTGTGATGCAGGTAACACACTCATTTCACGCCATTTGCGCCTTTCCCGGCGAAACAAGAAGGGTTATTTAATTACAGAGGAAAAGTAAGGAGATGTGTACGAAATCACAAGGATAGATGGATGGACCTTCCATTTACAAAGTAGTGCTTTTAGTATAAAGATATACGTGGATGGAAATATAGCATATGAGCACGATATGCGTTATAATTTTGGTGGATGGATGGGAAACGAACGGAAACTCGGGAGAGAAACGCCATGAAAATGTCAGGAAAGAGAAGAAAGGGAAAGGAAGAGATTCAGGATTCTCATGCAAAAATAATGATGATAAAGCTTGAAAAGGAGAATTCCGGTCGGTCGCTCGGTCGGTGTGAATAATGTTTGTGAGTGAGTTCGATCCAGAATTACTTGAGTAGAACTGAGTATGAGTAGGTATAGCAGAGCCAAGGAAAAACTAACTTTGTTCCGGAGACAGTAGGCAAGCATCCATGCGGGCTTCGCACTTTTAACTGTGATTACTTCCTGAAGTTTTCAGATAAAAAAGTGTTTTGTGTACAGATTTCAAGTTTTCAAATCTGGCACTAGGTCCACACTCCTTGCGCTTTTATGAGTACCTAAAATCCTTTACGTACAAAAAAGTAATAATTTGTGAGAGGATTGGCTGAAAGGAAACATTTCTGAGAAAATAAATATGCTTTGAGAAGCATTAAAAATTTGGCACTGATACTACTGATGAGTGAGGATATTTAGCTGGAAGGATTTTTTTGGACGATTGAAAACGACCAAAGCCAGTAGGCATATAGTTGTAATCAAAGGTTTCGATTTTTGGGCTTGTGAATTCGATCGAGGGCTCTACATGAAATGGAGGTGTTGGGTCGTTTTGGCCAGCGAAAGTTTTTTTCTTGTTTTCTCACTACATCCGAGTGAAAATGATATTGATGAGAAATGGGGAGAGAAAACAAGATGAGTGTAAGTAACTAATGCATTTCGTCAGATAATTTTTTTCTTCATCCTTGGTGGAAAAAGGAGAGGAACATCTAGTATTACATGAAATGGAACAGCGCCCGTCACACAAGAAACGAAAACTAACTAACCAAACCGAGCCGAGTGTCCAGTGGTAAGGAGAAGGAGCAGTAAAAAAAAGTAGGATGAACACGAGAAGAGAAAAGGAGAGAGGAGAAAATAAAATTGTGTGTGAAGCAAGGGGGAAAAATGGCAGAAGAAGATTTGTCTTGTTCTCATCACACTGACTGCACTCCTATTATTTCCTTAACATTTTCTAAACTACGTACAAGGCTCAGTATTAGTTGTAGTAGTTGTGGTACTTTACGGTTGGAAGACACAGAGAAGAGAAAACGTAACTTAATAATGTATTGGTTGGTTCGGGTCGGAAGAGAAAAGGTGGTAGTATAATTCAATACTAAGTAAAGAGTATGGGGCAATGTAAGAATGTATTTTAGATGGAGAAGGATGAGTTTTGTTGATACATAGATAGATAGATAGATACATAGGTATATATTCTGCCGTTGATACACTTCTTTGAAGGAGGAAATGGAAGAGTTTGAGTTTACTCCAGTGCTCTCCTTTTTTAGTCATCATTCTCCTTAACAATCACATTTAGCAATGGAGGACCTTCGTTCTTATCTGGAGCCGCGGTGGAGCCTTGTGGACCATTAGTTGATGGAAGATGGCCAGATGGTGCATCCATTGGTGGTTTGCTAGACTTCCCTGATGATGGAGTAGCTGATTCCATCGGACTTTGTGATGGATCGCCCTTTTTCTCCACTGCCGATCGAAGAACTCGTGTGTGAGATGCCCCAAACCTTAATGTCGTCTCTGTCGAACTGGAGATCCCCTTATTGGAATTGGCGTCCTTAGGTGGGGAAGACGTCGACGTGGGATCCGCTTCCGCTGTTGTTGTTGAGTCACCTCCATCATCATCATCATCACTAGTGCTCGTGCCAGATGAGGAATTTGTTGAGAGGGGAACCAGTTGTAGAATTTCCAGGAATATTCTCACTGTCCCACTTTTACCGGTGGTGGTAGTGTTCAGACTCTGCTGCCCATTATCGTCCTCGCCATTATCATTTTCATCACTGCCGCTAATATCGACGGGGCTTGCGATGTCATCATCATCACCACCAGTAGTGCTATTATTATTACCTTTATTCGCACTCGGGGTGGTGGAGGCACTACTTGAACCTGTCATCATAATAAGAACATCACCATAAGACTTTAATGGTGGAAGCGAACAACCAGGGCATTTCCAATTTTCAACTACCACCATCTCAAAATGGAATTTGATGGAGAGGGCTAGATAGAACTATCATTACCGGAGTCATCATCCTTTTTTGAATTATCGCCCATTTGATGAGTTTCTCGCTTCCTTCTTCGTTCATTACTGTTTATAACCTTAGTTTTCTTTTGAAATCGGCTCGGTCTGGAGGTTGTGGATGGTGTAATTTCTGCAGAGTTCTCGTCATCATCCTCCTCCTCGTTACCCTCGTCTTTATCATCCTTACCTGCAGTAAGGAAGGAAAATAGAGCATATGGATCGAGTAAGTATATATACATTAGTAGTCGATAAAATCAATTCTCAAAATCCCTGCTGCACTCAATGGAGAAGAGAGTTTGGGTCGTCGTTACGAGTTTTTTTGTTACGATCGAAGACGCTTTGCTCATGCTAAGCTACTACCTAGAACCATAATGCTAACAAGTATTATTTCATTTCATGCACGAGCCTCATAATATCTGGGGAATGGTGAAGGTGATTAAAAAAGATTTTTCCTGCCATTCCGTATTCAGCCTTACTTTAGACATTAAAATTTATTGTTTCTTTTCTTGCGCATATTCTTCCCCTCCTCTTCTGCAATATCATCATCAGCAGTGCCTTTTGTTTGCGAAATTCGCGTATAAAATAAATCTTCAAATGCTCTCTATTCTATGGACGACTCGATCGCTTGGAATTCTTGATCGCGTTTGAAGTTTGTCCTTCGATCGTCTGAGGTAATTCGCTTGCTAAAAATGATCTTATGGGTACCTTCGGAAGATGGTGAGTCTGGCTCTTTATTGTTTTCCAATGATGATGATGATGATGATGCCGATCCGGAATCGTTCTCTGAACTGGAACCAGAAGTACCATTATTATTGCTGCTGCTCGTGGCATTCGGATTTTTGAAAAAGTCCAGGACCAAAATCGAAGGCGGTTTGAAAGGTCGAAGAACTAACTCAACCACTTCCATCACGGGCTTCAGAGGGAGGGATTCATCGAGATTAGGGCTGCTATCTCCCTCGGTAGAGTCTGTAAATCAATTTAATATTTTAGGGATAGTTAGTAGATGGAGAAACTACTACTACTGCTTCTACATCACATTTACTTCTCTGGTGATGTACCAGCACCACCCGATACCCAATCTCGCACAGAAATGAATCAAGTGAAACTTTTAGCTTTCCACGTTTCCACTGAGCAATCAGTAAAAGTATATCTATCTTGTTTAGAAAGTCTTATTTGCTTTTTATGTCGTTTGAAAAAGTAGAGGGACCAGTTTCGAAGTCTGAGCTGTAGTGCACTGATGATGATGATGATTATGGTTTTTTGTCCACCGAAGAGTAAGTAAGTATCTATAGTTGGGCCCCGTGTAAATCTCAATTTTATTTTGTGAAATGTATCCAACTTCCTACCTGAGTCCACTGGGTTGGTCGTTGTAGCTTCAATTTTATTTGTGAACTCCCCATCCGCATTGGATCGAGACTTGGGAGGCATCAGATCAGTGGCTGGTTCTTCTTCAGTGTCACGTTTCCCTTCTTTGTTCATTTTACTTGATTGCTCCAGTGCTGCATCTGGAGAGGAGGCAGAGTAAATTGAACATTTTGCTTTGATTCAATTTCCTTNTTCAGTGTCACGTTTCCCTTCTTTGTTCATTTTACTTGATTGCTCCAGTGCTGCATCTGGAGAGGAGGCAGAGTAAATTGAACATTTTGCTTTGATTCAATTTCCTTCAACTTACTACAATGGGAGAAGACATTCCAAGTGGAGCCTGCACTTTTACAAGCCTTAACTTTTAGTTTCAGCCTCGGGTTTAGATTTAGATTGCCCCGATTTCAATAGAGTTCATTTTTACGGGGATACACTAATGATTGATGCATTAATAGCGTTAAGGGCCTTCAACTTGTGAAGTCGTGACATTGAAACAACAAGTTTCAGCTTTGGGTCTAGATTTAGATTGCCCCGATTTCAATAGAGTTCATTTTTACGGGGATACACTAATGATTGATGCATTAATAGCGTTAAGGGCCTTCAACTTGTGAAGTCGTGACTTTGAAACAAGATGGAATTACGATGTGCACATGAATTATGTCATTCAGCTGTTGGGGCAATTTGATACAATCTCACCGCAGTCAATACATTAAAATGCTCTCTACTATGCTTTACCTTCATCTGAAGTAGGCTCTTTTGCCAAATCGCCACCAAATCCATTATTGGTGGAGTTATCGCGGACTTGAATTTCGGTGGGGGGAGGTGGAATTGATAGTGATTGAGTGAATTGCGTGAGGCAGGCTGCAGCAATGAGACCCACCAGCAGGAAACTTTTGCCAGGCACCATCTGCAAATTTCGAGAATGTCAAGTTATAAGTCATTAATGGGTCTCGTAATTTTGACAGGCGGAAAGAGAGAAAGAGACTAGCGGAGAGTTTGAAAATGTCCTTCCGTTCGCAATTATTTTGTAGTTGGAGGAAATTGAATACGGAAAGAGAGAAAGAGACTAGCGGAGAGTTTGAAAATGTCCTTCCGTTCGCAATTATTTTGTAGTTGGAGGAACACCACATTTGTAACTTTGCTCACCTTTGTTAAGTTGGGCTTCCTAAAAATCTTTCTGAGTTAGATAGGAAAACTGCAAAGTTTGGTGATTAAAAACTAATTGTTGGGGAATACTTAAAGCTAGACCGAAAAGGGTATTAAAAGTACTATTTGTATATAGCCTCAGCTCACGGAAATCCTTCCGGTGAACTGCTCCTGGCAATGGCGAAACTAAAACTGTGGTTCAAAGACGAGCAGCATATTTCAATAATTATAGAATTAGTGACACCCACGAAGAAAATTTACTTCGAAACAATGAAAATCATTAGTCATTTCTTTACTTCTTCGTCTTTGCATTGAAGCGAGAGGGGATTCCAGATTTCTACTTAGCTGGCTTCTCTACACATTTAAAAGTTCCAAGTGACTCCAACTACTATAATTTGCCATGAGCAAAAAGCTGATCGCTTAATGCTTCAAATCGGCATTTAGAAGGTGAGTCTAGAAACTTGGTTGACTAATGGTCATACTTTTAAAAGCGTTAGCAATGTTAGCATCTTCAATAATATGAAGGATGACTCACACTACTTCAGAATTAAAATTTTCCATCGTTCTTCTTGGAAAACGACGGCCGTTCTAGCTATGAGCAATTTGAAACATTCATTAAGGTGCTAATTAATGATAATTAAATCTTCGGGAGGTGAGTGAGTGAATGAGTGTCCATCATTTTCTGGAATGAATGTTTAGAAGTGTTACGAGCAGTACGCTCTTTGTTCTTGTATATGTATATATGTAGTATGTATGTCTTAGATTGCCCCAAGGTTTGGCGTTTTGCCATTTTAAATTTCTCACTCCTCTCACCATCCTTCCCCTTTTAGTATGTTATTCAAGGTTATTAGTTAATTATAAATTTCTAGTTCTTTGAATTGTTAAAATTAATTCACCATTTTTTATGCCATGAAATTGCCTACTTACCCATGTATAGTTTATGCTATAATTAATTGCCAATTGTTTAATAATTTGATGAATTGTGTAAAACCATACGAAATGTTATGCCATGAGAATGTTGGGTAGATGCCTTATGCACCTGCCAAGGCCCTGTCTGTCCTTCCGTGCGCCCTTTGCGTTATGGTCTTTGTTAAGTTTGTTTTTGCCATTTTTAGTAAGGTAATAAAGTGCCATTTTTTGAGACCTTTCTCAAAACCCTATTTCCAAGTGTTCAGTGCCATTATTTGGGGAAATTTGGTTCCAGTTAGCTTGCCCAATAGTTAACGCCATTTTTCC
>JAHZNH010000752.1:0-12274 GCA_027744355.1 Tyrannoseira gladiata
CCAAGACTCTTCCTTTTCGTGATGTGCTTGTGCGGTGAGGAAAGAGAGAGCGAGAGAAAGGTGTTTTCGGGGCTTCTTTACTTTTATCCTGTGCACTTTAAAACATGGCCTGGTCTGTTTGCTCGTGGAAATGTTTTTGACCTGCCTGATCTGACCGAAAAAGGGGCTAGTCGGAAAGCAAAAGAGCATCCTCAAAATATATTTTATTTGAGATAGCTTCCTTCAAGTGCCTGTCTGTGTCTGTCATCATCATCATCATCATTCACCACTTATTTACTCCATCCTCCTCTTCTTCTTTTCACAAGGAAAGGCTTTTTTGAGTTGAGTTTTTGAGTTGCGAAAGACAGACAGACACGTTTCTTGCCCAAGATAATAGCGCTAATCTTGGAGATCTACTGGGAGCGAACATCTTCCATAATACCTGATAACTCCAACTTTTCTAATCATCTCTGGATGAATTAAAATAAGTAAAGTAAACTACTCTTCCAACTCTAAACACTATCCCTATACGAGGTTGCATTCATTCTTCCCCAGTGGGGTGTGGGGATTTCTCGGTGCAAAAGGCAAAGTAAAACATAATGCACAAACCGTATTTATCAACTCCAACTCAGGCTCGCTTGCAAGGACTCACACCGCCGAAATTAGAATTACAAATAAAATGAATACATTCAAAGCACCCTTTAATGTATATTTAAAACATGCGGATTAGCTTTGAGTAGAACTAGTCAACCGTCAATAGTTTGACCTCGCCACAAGACCATAGAAGCACGCTAAAATCCATTCCAGGCGATTAAAATACCGGACTAAATAACAACTTTTCTAATCATCTCTGGATGAATTAAAATAAGTAAAGTAAACTACTCTTCCAACTCTAAACACTATCCCTATACGAGGTTGCATTCATTCTTCCACAGTGGGGTGTGGGGATTTCTCAGTGCAAAAAGCGAAGTATAACATAATGCACGAACCGTATTTATCAACTCCAACTCAGGCTCGCTTGCAAGGACTCACACAGCCGAAATTAGAATTACAAATAAAATGAATACATTCAAAGCACCGTTTAATGTATATTTAAAACATGCGGATTAGATTTGAGTAGAACTAGTCAACCGTCAATAGTTTGACCTCGCCACAAGACCATAGAAGCACGCTAAAATCCATTCCAGGCGATTAAAATACCGGACTAAATAGTCGCAAGCATTAAATTGGCGGATGGACAAGTACATTTTTTTGTCAGTACTACCGTACCACTACCACATTACACGTTATCATCATGTTAAATATTATCTACTTACGACTACCGCACGCACCAAACCCAACCAAATCAAACCACACCACAACACAAATGAATCAAAAGAAAATTCTTTTTTTACTTACACCAGATTGTCCCATGATGAATCAGATATTGCAACTAAAAAAGGATTTATTTCCACTCGGTGAGCATATGAACGTCTACAAAGGAACTGTGGTATACCCTCTCGAATTATGAGACAATCAACGTCGTTGTCGTCGTCTCCTNCTACTCAATTAACTTTTAGGGCGAAATATATATCACTAGTAAGTACGTAAGTAGTAGAATATTGCTTCCACAGCGTTTTTTCCTGATTACTTCATTAGGTTCTACATGAGAAAGGCAACTCTAACCAAACTCCACTTCATCAGCCAGTTCTCCACCACTCGATCCTTGTATAATATTATCGCACTTTCACTACAAACAACTTCTTTTTATATATTCCGTTCTTGTTCCAACACATTCACTCGCTCAAATTCAATAGGGTAGGAAATTGAAATGCGTAAAAACTTATTTTATTTCACTTTCAAAATCTAATTCAACTTCCAATCGAACTCTAAAAAAATTACATGTAAGCTCATTCTTCCATCCTATCTTCAGTTTTTCTTCTCTAAAGTTGAGCCGTGGCACAGAAAAAAGGTTCTTCTTGTTCCAGAATTTGTTCTAGGGTGTCGCAGCTACACTGTAGAGTATGACTGAATAGTTCGCTTTTTTTATGTCAGTTCCAACTCCGTTCTCGTCCCCCCTGAAATGCAAACAATAAAATATTCAATTTCATTAGTAAGATTTTTTATTGTCTCGTAAACATGGTCGTCATTTGTAATTTCTTGTCATTATTTTACGATTCCCAGTAAACGTCCATATCATAAAAATTGCGCCGTGCAGATCACACTCCATCCAATCGCATATTGACACTTTTATTGATTTTACAACATGCTTTTTCTTCCTCCCAACTACTATTGTACTTCTACACCTGAAGCCCGGGAATGGAGGAGACAACCAAGAAAAAATATATACTCCATTCTTTTTTTTAACAGCCCGTGTTTCTTCTCCCGTCATAGCAGGTGTCACCCCACCTCCACCACCAACACTCAATGGTATATGCCTATGATGCGGACGACGACGACGAAAACACATTAAAAGCTCCAATAAATTCCCACTCATTTTAAATTTATGACAAGGTTCAATTTCCGATTTGATTACTCACCAGACGCAAAATGCACATAAAATAAATTGATCTCGCCCGTTCAAACATGTTTCTTCGTTGTCATCATCATCCTTATCAATTTTCTTCCCAGTTGAGGCAATCATTCTCATCATCATCATCATCATTGCTGATGTTTGCATTGTACAGATTTCAGAATGGTACAATATTACAACCTTCCTACACACCGACATTATTACCATTCCACGACTTGATCACCGGGAAAGAATGATCATTAGGTTGACGTAAATACTTTCTGGCAGTATTCATTCTTCTTTAGGTTATAAATACCCCAGACAATCTCGTCTCACTCCATTTGGAAGACAAAAAAGCTCAGAGTGCCCCAATGAGGTGTGTGAGTGTGTAGCATAATAAACTATATCGACATTTTGTGTATCACATTCTCAGGAGATTCTACTAACCTACCACCTAAATATTTCCTTATATTTTTTTCTCAGCGCCGCACACATTTCTCCCCCTGTGGATTTTTTTCTCCTCCACAAATACAAATTCCTTCTCTGCTTCTTGATCTGATGAGAAAAGGGGAAGGGACATGTATGGTGGTGGAAAGTGAAAGCCTAGTCCCAGGCCAGACGATCCAAAGTCCCAACACATTTTGCTCCTTATTGATCTCCTCAAAAGGAAGCTCAGTCTTTGTTTTATCATCAGGCATCTCGTTCCCATCTCCTCCCAACTATACTCCTCTCTTCAGGCATTTCCCCTCTTTTCCCTTCCCTCTCGCTCTCTGGAGTCGTAGAAGTAGTTTCTCTCTACACAAAAACAGCCCGAGTACATATTTGTTGGGATCTGAGCTGAACTACTACAACTAGTAGTAGTCGTGGTGGTAGTGCAACATATTGAATTATTGAGTAGGTAAACATATGAGAGGCACAGTATTCAGCACTATTGTAGCGTTGCCACCATCACCACCACCACGGCCGCCGCCACTATTCCATACCACGACCAACAAAAAACAAAAGAATTCAGAATGGCGAATGTGGATTGCTCTACAAAGGATAATAAAATAAGTTTTCGCTACAGTTTCTTCCTGTCGACATGGCATGGCCGAGTTCTACAAGAGCGACGTGAGGAAGGAAGGAGCGCGGGAGTGGGAGCCTTCGACGGAGGAGAAAAAAATAACTGGAGAGAACATCCATCCTTCCATTTTCATATGCATATTAGATGGTAAAAATCCATACATGTTTGTTTTATTTATGAGGCAAAATATACATTTTATCATATTATTTCTCATCCTCAGTGAATCCTAACGAGAAAAAATATCTCTGGGTTTGTGTTTCGCTGTTGATATGCTCCAAGATAAATCTATGATTTCATTACAGGCGAAGCAAAAATATAGGATCGGAGGAGAAAGGGCAAACAACTCGAAATAAATCTTTAATCCCGGCGAAAAAAAAATGAATAAAAAATGCAGCGTTTCCTCTCCCCATACTAAACTCGCGGGGCATACTCATAGCAGAAACAGTTTTTTTTACTGAAAAAAATTATTTGATTGTATTGAAAAAAATCTTCACAAAAATTGTGCGTGTAGTAGTATTTTCACCACCATCACCAGTCAATATCCTTTATTTCTCCGTGGATCAACTTTCAACTTGTTCGTTTGTTTATATATTTTTTTTCGACGACTCGTCCAAAAAAATATGGAGGGAAGAAGGTTGGGCGGGGGAAGGTATTTGTATTTGAGTAATGGTATTGGCACCATAACTCAAGCTTATATTGAAGGCTTGGAAGGATTTCAGGCGTACCTTGATTTGATCTATGAGGCACGTGTCGCAAATAAAAATGGCATGAACTTTTGTTCCCTCCACAAATTCGGAGAGAGTGTGAGACGGGGATGAAGAAACCGAGCCGAATTTTATAAGGTAGACGCTTTATCGACCCCTCAAAAATATATCCTTGGGAATAGTACTGGAAAATACGATGATGCTCCGGCAGGCAGCAGCCAAGAACCTCCACAGATTATGGGTGGAATGGTTCGCAATCATAAAAATGTTTTAAATAAGCATAAAATTTGAATTGTGGAAGCTAAAAAAACTAAAGTTTGGAGCGAAATGAGTAAGTTGTTGATCATTTTCAACCAACTTGCTGCAATTATTATCACTAGTACGATGCAGTAGTAATACCGATCTCATCATTAAATGTTGAAAACATTACGCAACCCCGTATAATTCGGATTGGTAATATAAATGCGTTTTTCCTAATTCATGCATAAGCATCCTCATTAGTGAAGCCCATCATTAATACTCATTAAGCGGAAGTTTTTGAAGTATGAATGCAATCATACTTACTTACTTATTCACCCTAATGCACGCCATAAATTTGGAAAAAATAGACGAGTTTGCCCCTTTTTACACTCTCACGTTTTTACGGGGGTATGGCACACTCTTGAACTCCGTAATTGTGTTCCGCATCAAAGTACTTGTTCTCCCAAAGTGTGTTCAAAATTCCTTTCCAAACGCTCAACTTTCCCCTCAAATTATTTTCTTAGGTAATGGAGTGACCCTTTTTACACTTTATTCATTCCTCTTCCTCGCCTCATCTCATCTCTTATTTCCAAACTTTTCTATTTACCAGAACAGTAGTGAGGAGCAAAGTGGAACATGAACCAACAACGGAGGAAAAAAAACTTTTTTTTTCACAATTCTTACTTTCCAAGACGCAGACTTCATAAATCGTACGGAAAGATGAGGAGACGGATGCAAACCCCAATCTATCCATACTTACACTATTACAACGCCTACTGTCACTATCGCCAACCAGTATTTAAAGATGAAAAAGCTGGTGGGACTCTACACAAGACAAGACACTACCATCACTACTACACACTCGCAGCTATGCCGCTTTTCCTAAATTCTTTTCCAGGAAAGATGACGGGATTAAAAAGTAATTTCCTGAGTCATACGTCATGAGTCCGTTCTTTCTCTTTTTTATTTTCAGGGAATCCGTTCAACCAAAAAACTAGTATTCCAAGGAAGGATCTCGTGTGTTGTGTATACTTCCTTCACTCACTCCTCGCCTCGCACACTGTGCCAAAATATAAACGATATGGACGACTTAATGCATAATAATCATAATAATGGGGAAGAGTAGTGGCTTCCAACAAGCATACATATTTACGTTTGCACAAAACCTATAATAAAATTTTGTGGTTTTTCTCCCTCTCCCATTTTCACCCAGGCTTAATCTTCCCTGTTAAGCCCTGGTGGAATACACCTTCCCTATCTTCCTTTCCAAGCAATAAAAAAAGTTGTTGCCTCCCTGGCCAGACACACACATCACATTTCTCTTCACCACCATACATACATACAATTACGCTCACTTACGGGGAAAGAGCTTACTTGAGTTTTCATCGTGGTGCTGCTTTACTGCCGCCACCGCACCGCTACTACCACCACCACTGTGTACTTTTACAAGAGGAGAAAACTCTGTGTCATTTAATTTGGCGACGGCTCAAATAAACTGGGAGAAGAGAAAGTTGTTCAATAGACAAAAAAGAAGAATAGTGTGACTGCCTTGCCTTGGCTTCGGTTTTTTCTTTCTTTCTTGGACGCTTCTCCCATTGCTGAGTTGACTGGGACGACGTGGAGGTAAAACGATAGTATTTTTATAGGATATTTTTTTGTTCTCGAGATCATCCCCATCATGATCATCATCATCCGCAGCAGCATCATCGAGCCGATCATGACACTCAGGATATTATTATGTGGAGAAAAACATGTATTGTCAAAATGTGTGAATGGCATTACAGAGAATTCTTCCTCCCTTCCTTTCTCCCACATCTTTTCAGGGTATTATCAAGAATTCTCGCGGAGAAGGTGAAAAAGACGGGGACTACACCAGACCACTAGTGAAAAAATATAATGGGAAAGGGGGAATAAAAGCAATCTTTAGTCTCCTCCCTTTGCTTTTGTCTACCCACCTATTTATATCGAGTCCGCCGAATTCACAATTTTCAGCAGGTACAACTCTTGAAAAGAGGACTTTGACTACCACGAGGAAAATATTTTTTATGTGACCGCCACTGACTACGAGCGAGAGAATAGTGGTGGTGGTAGTGGTACCGCACCACCATACAAAAAAATAGTGTCTTTCCTCGCTTCCGCCGCTGATGATGACAATCGTTAGATAGGCCGGCCACGTATTCCATCCAGAATCTCTTCATTCTTCCTCCGACTTCTTTTTTGTCTTCATAATCGTTTTCGATTGGATTAAATTCCGAAGAGACGGAGGAAAAAGTGGGAAGCCGCATAATACGGCGGTGAAAAAAGTTTTTACCTCGAGAGAAAGAAAGAAAAAAGGGATGAATAGAATGATCCCCGTCTCCGTGTGGTACTGGTGGTACAAGGCATGGCTGCATGGTCTTGAATCAGAAAGGACTTAAAATAGCTAACACCGGCGACCACACTTGTAGAAACAGTTGAGCCTGTTTCGTAGTTCGTTTTTTTTGTCTTTTTGAGCTCGACTGGAAAGTAACGTGGATTGTAAGTCGATGTTGTAGTTTTTCCTCTGGAAGGTATAAAATTTTTGCCTGTTTCGTTTTTTGCGAGGAAAATTATCCGCCCAAATTGCCGGGCTTTCCCGTGCAATTTTATTGCTATAAGGGTGAATATTTCTAAGTCATTCTAGCTCCTGTTATTTTTTCCATACAAGTCTTTTACACTGCGATCGAGTGACCGCCCTAAATTTTCAGGGCAATTTTTTTCGTTTAAAATTGTCACGCCAAAGGAATGGAAAAGAGGAGGGGGAGAGATACTATATTCCAAACTCTCTTTTTCAGGAAGAGTATTCCGTGTCTCGGAAGTGGAGGGGAAATTGTAATGGTGCGAAATGCTAACAGCTGCGAAAAAAGAACAATGCCGATGAAGGGACAAAGGATTCGAAAAAATCGGCCTTTGTAGTAGTGTGTTTGGGGTTAGATTATGATATTTTTCTCGTGTAGATTGATAGGTAGGTGGAGTGCTCTCTGCAGCTTCCTCTCATCATTTCCGACCTCCTTTTTTAGAAAAAAAAATCCTGCACAATGTGGAGGAGATGAGGTTGCGACATAAAATTCTTTTGTAGGATTCGCTTCCAAAACGAATGTATCGATCTACCTTCCATATTGGGTAAAGCAAGTACATATGTATGTATATCGACTGCTATGTGATATCCGTCGACTCACTCGGACTTGTTAGGAAAAAATGCGCTAAAAATGAAGCCATGTTCGGAATATGACCCTCAATCGTCTCTTCTCAGTCCTAACACCCCCATTTTCGACGGCATTATTACAACATTGGCATTGTGATTGCTAAGGCGACGTGTAAGAGTTGAGTGAGTGGTGGATGGATGATGGAGGATCAGAATGAATGCTCGTTTGTGATCTACTACTACTTTTCTACTATTCCTACCGGATGACGATTCCTCGAAGTGAAACGTTCAACTCGAGAGTGTCTCATCAATACAGCTTTTATACTTAACGCAATAAGAAATGGGAATACGTGACAGAGGCATTCTTAAAAGTGATCAATGAGATCATCTCGCGTTGACGTACTCATTTCAGTCCCCACTTCACACACTCGCTCCACTCACTCCTTTCTCTGTCTCCTCTCCTATCTTTCCCCTGTCTCTCTCTTTTTTGTGAAGTCCACAAAGAGGAAGCGTGTTCTCGATCCTCCCTAACAAAAGCAGAAGTGAAGAGGGTTGAGCAGGTGTATTTTATTAAGAGAGGAAGAAAAACGCATACCTTTCTCTGGGAAGACAATACTCAGTCTAGGAGAAAGTCCTACTTCTTAATACTCGATGGTGTGTCTCTGTTCCTGAGAAAGTGCTTTAGAACAAGGCGTACCCATACTGGTACTCATGCCTCAATTTATTCCTTCGACTTTACCTACTTCTTCACCAAGAAGGAAAAATGAGACGGAATGATAATCATTTCGTTAAAAAAGGAGGAGAAGAAAGCGAGAGGAGAGCAAAGTACAAAAGTTTTCTTCAGTTTTTTTGAAAGCCCTTCGTCTTCTTCTCACTCACGCACACACACTAATTCTCATCTCATTTATCTGCGAGTGAGAACCACTACTACTACTCCTCCCGAGGAAAAATGTGTACACTCTTTTGTGCACATTTACGGTTCATTGTCACTGACACTGATTAAATACTCTCGTGTTACTTCCCTTCATTCACGAAACACTCGTTCTCGGTTTTTACACTTCATTTTTTATTAAAAACTTTTGCAATTCTTGGAATGACACTTTAGAAAAAGAGATTTGATGACGTCTGTCTCTCTTCTCCTCGCGGTATATACTCGTGTGATTTTTAATTTTTTCCCGTTTTTCTTCATAAAGAAGGTGAGAGGGAAGCATGAAAAGTAGGATGCTGCTAAGTACTTATGTGCTTATTTCTTTGGGAAATTGTGATGCAAACTCAAAAAAATGAAGGGATTTTCTTCCGGAGTCTTCCCCTTCAACTGTATGGCATCATTGCATAGTAGATATTCATTTCCATTTTTCTCCCTCAAGAGTAGGAAGAGAGAAACGAAAAACGTTTTGATTATTGTATTTTTCGCACTCACTCCCGTTCCCCCTCGCTAGATTGTTGGGAAGGGGGATGATGACGTGAAGGCGGATGTGAAACCTATATGGGAGTGCTCCATAGGATACATTTTCATTTTCTCGCTATTTATTGTGAGCAACAAAAGTACACTTTTGTGCATACTTACTTCTTCCCGCGCGCACAGCTGGGATCATGATCATAAGAAGAAAATGGATGTGAGAAGGAAAGAAAGACAGATGAATGCATAAAGATGTAAAATAGGTGAAAGGGAGTAAGATGGGATCCAGCCGGAAAAAAAATCTCAGCTATCTCCTGACACTGACTAAAATATGCTCTTTGGGAACAATACGAGCAGAATGCGGAAAAAAACCGGGAAAAGTTTTGAGGATGATTGATCACTGTAACATGATATAACACATGTACGTCATCACAGTCACCGTCTTCATGTAATATTTTTAACACAAGAGAAATAAGTAAGCATCCTTCCAATCCAGCCCAACGAAATCATTTCAGGGAGAAATGTGTTTGGCTGCAATAAGCATA
Organism: Tyrannoseira gladiata; assembly: GCA_027744355.1. Classification (NCBI taxonomy): domain Eukaryota; kingdom Metazoa; phylum Arthropoda; class Collembola; order Entomobryomorpha; family Entomobryidae; genus Tyrannoseira; species Tyrannoseira gladiata. Next base: position 9,585 of record JAHZNH010000752.1, read on the forward strand.
CGCTTGTAGGAACGGGGACAACAACAACAACATCACCAAAAATAGATACACAACAACAACAACAGAGGCTACTATATATAGCCATGCATTATGCAAAATGGTGGGGATGCGGGTCATTAATAGTTGAAAGCGTAAGTATTTGATAACAACAGGGGAGCAGGTCACTCTGTCAACATCAAAACCTTTTTTTCATATCGTGGGGCAGGTAAGTATATTCCCCATTTTTGAATTCGCTTTCTCCAAAAAAGTCACCCTGGAGTACAGGCAGAGGAAAAGCATTAGAGAGTATACAGTGGTTGGAGCATCTCAATTTCGGATCCAATCTAATAAGAAGGCTTACATAATAAATTCCACCCTGATATTATGAACGCTCGAGTAATAGCATTAGCTCAAAAGTTTTTCAATGGAATCAAGCACAAGTATTTTCACTGCCGGAGCAAATAGCATTAAAAGTAAACACGAAACCATAATCCGCTCAGAGGAAAAATTTGGGGGGAAAAACTGGTGCTGGTACTGGTAGGACGACGTAGGTATTTCGATCTTCTTCCTCGTCTTCACCGTTGGGCAATAATGCTATAGTTCCACGCCATGGAACACCATGCCAAATCGCTTCCGTTATCCTCCGCTCATGAATTGGAATACATAATGTAATGCTTTAATAATACAAAATATTCATGGTGTCTTTCTTGTCTCTTCAAAAAAATGTGAAATGCGCTTATGGAAATCATGTGAAAAAAATGTATGTATGAAAAGATGGGAAGATGATAGTGTGTGTTATCATTTTGAATGTATGCTACGATTATTAGACCGTGAGCCAACTTTTCGGATCGAGTGGGGAAGAAATCGATTCCCCTTCCACCTTTCCGAATTCTTCTGTTGACTGTTCAAGATTCTGCCATTGTCAGTAAGTAGGGAACTGCTTTGTTTACAACAAGGTATGCCAAGAAAGACGGTATATATTGTTGTTGGGGTAATATGGTACACCGAAAAGTAATCCCAGTAGTTGGCTTTCGACCTGTTTCCCAACCACAATTGAAGCCGCTTGTCACTCAGCCAGCTTAAAGGAATCACACCAGCTCATTCTGAGTAATTTTATTTTGTTTCTTTTGAATACTTATGCTAAACTTTTTGTCGTTTTCTCATTGACAGCTTGACAAAAAAAACTGTCTCGTTATTCTGACGAGCAACTTTTAAAACCCATGGAGCAACAATAACCAACAACCATCATCGAAATTACTTGAGTAAAACTGTTCCCCTCTACTTATTTCCGGAATTATTCTTCGCGAACCTTATCTTCCAGCACATGCTCAATGCTCTCCTGGAGGGCTCGGACGTGTGAATTCTAACACTATTCGACACAACTCATATAACACTCCTCTCAACATCGGGTTCTTAGAGAATCTCCCTAAACTCTTCTAACATTTTGTGGGGGAGCACTTGTCGACGAAAGAAAGTGGGTGGAACGTCGCAGCCATGGAGAAAGGTGGTTCAATAAGTAGTATTAGTAACAGCAGTAGTACTTCCATATCCCATACGTCCGTTAGTTGATCGGTCAAGATGATGATAAAAAAGGAAGAGAGCCTCTTCTTGCTTTCCCATTATTATCTCTTTTTCTTTCCTTGTTCATTTCTCCTACTTTCCACCCATGTCGTACATTTTCCCCATTGATGATGATAATGGTGGTGGTGGTGGCANTACGTCCGTTAGTTGATCGGTCAAGATGATGATAAAAAAGGAAGAGAGCCTCTTCTTGCTTTCCCATTATTATCTCTTTTTCTTTCCTTGTTCATTTCTCCTACTTTCCACCCATGTCGTACATTTTCCCCGTTGATGATGATAATGGTGGTGGTGGTGGCATGGTGGTAGTGGTGTGGTGTGGTGTAGTAATACCTTAGCATTAGCTGTACGTGTAACATAAGTGCATCTGCCGCTAAAATACATTCTTTTTTGTTCCACCCTGACTTTAGCGAGTGGAGTGAAAAAAGAAGAAGAAGGACCATTACACGTCTACTCCAATTCACGTGATGAGTTGTGAGTACAATGTCTGGAGAGAAGAGGAAAAAATGAGAGCGAAGAGAAACGTCTTATCCTATTTGTGGTCTGATCAGTCACATCACACTCACGTCGCAAGACAACATCTGCAAAAGCCTCCTCTCTTCCTCACTCAACCCATCTCTCAGACTCGTCCAAAAACTTCCTTTTTCAACTTTCTCCTCTTCTTAAATCGTGCATGATGCTGAGTGACTGGAAACGAAAAGGGAATCCGAGTATTCTCCTTCTTTTTTTTTATGAAAAATCATATGTACTTATGTGCATATAATATAGAGCCAACCATACGGCTCTCATTTCTCTCAAATATATAATGTAACGTTCGATGATTCATGGTATGTCATGATTTCTTGTCTCCTCCAGACCCTTTTTCCCAAAACGCAACCTGACTGTATTAAAGTTACATTATTCAGTTAGCCTCGAGCCTTTACAATGTACACTGTCAAAACGGAAGCTGTCCTGTAACCACTTAAAACGGAATGTCGGAATGTTTTTGGTAGCTCGAATAAAATTGATGGATGAAAAGTTAGAGTCAGTAGTTTGTCGGTTGAATGGGTTGAGACTGTATATTGATGCACTTCTAAACTCGACTCACTAGCAGGCCAGGCGTAGGATGACGGTTAGATAATGCAGATAACACA
>JAHZNH010000753.1:0-14171 GCA_027744355.1 Tyrannoseira gladiata
CGTATGTTTTTTATTTCTTCTTGCAGCAGATGGGAAAAATGGGTGCGAATCCTTTAGCCGGACTGGCTGCACTGGGTGAGTGAGAATATATATATATATATATATTGGTATTTTCGTGATTGTGAAAGGATATATCATGAGACAATTTCCTCTAGTCTCGTGTGTGTCAGTTATGAAACGTTACTAATATATACTTTATTATTTTTTTCACAGGACTTGGTGGTATTGGCGGAGGTCCAAATGCCGGACCTGTGAATCCCGCAGGTTGGCATCATACCCCCTTATTCTATTTCACTCTCTTTTGTATTCTTCGTATAATAATATAACGTGTGAAAGGAATGCTGAATCACTGTGATCCCATTGTGAAGATGTTAAATTCGTTTTTGGCATGGTTTATCGTCTCCTCTTCGAGTTCATGTCATGGAATTCGGTTGGTTTGTTCGTTCGGAATGATGAGCATCGGAGAGGAGATGAAGGGGGTAAAACTCTATGAGGAACGTGTGGATTGGAGTGGAAAAAGGGGCTTTTGAAGCTTGAGTGACGAGAAAAACAATTGAAAATAATGTTGATGTATTTCCACATCTCTTCGTATTAAAAAAGAAAAAGTTTTATTTTAAATTCCCCCGACATCTTTGTATCGTCTACGTGCGAAAGTTTGATATGAAAGTGATATTAGTTAATTGAAGCCTGTGAGCATGCAAACAGTTCATGAATTCTCATTGAATTTTTTTGTCTGCATTTTTTCTTGGAATAGCTCCATTAGCTGCTTTGTGTTTTAATTATTATACATGCACGAAGCGCAGTAGTTAAACAGTGTTTATGTGTTCCTGTCTCCAATGTGTCCGCTGAGATGCAGATTTATTGCGTAGGCTCGAAAAGTTGAAATTCCTTTTAAATGCGGTTTCAAGTGGAAAAAGAAGAAAAAATATATATATTCGTTTTTGTTGGAACGAATGTGTGTTCTCTCCGCATTTGCTTCATTAGTTAGACTTCGAGTTTATATATCACAGCATTAATTACGTTTCAGACAAATAAGTGGAGCGATGATCCGAATAAGCAACTCCGAGGAACTGAGAGAAGGATGTACTGACCGAGTCATTACCATTACGGGTACGTTTTATGGTTTTGGAGTTTTAAATCGGGATTCGCATGTATTTTAAATGCATCAAATCTCAAGAACATTAGATCCAATGGAATGATGTGTAAGATGTTTAATGGCTTCATGTAAAAAAAATCTTATCGACATGTAAACGTACAAATGCATTGTTGGTTTTTGATTTGCAGGAACTCCTGATTCTGTCGCTTTGGCTCAGTACCTAATTAATATGAGGTATGTGTTTTACAAAAAATACTAAAATTGATGTTGATGATAATGAAATTCTATTTTTTACACTTTGCATTGCTTGCATAATATTTTTGGAGAGAAAAAAGATGCACCAAACTCTTTGCTTGATTATATTGCTCATACGCATACAGATTAGGGATCAGATACAAACAAGTGTATGTGTGCTATAAAAATAAAGAATGGAATATTGATTATTGTCATCAGTTTAGGAAAAAAAGAGAATCATCTTGAAAATGATAGGTAGGTAAGAGGAAAAGATGCTTTGTGCCTTGCCATGCTAAAAATCATGGTCATAAAAAATATTTCTTTTATGGAAAAAATGTATAAACGAATGAACGTATCTGCTATTAGTGTGGAGTTGCAAAAGGCGAATCTGGAAGCACAAAGCAAGAATGAGGGTGGTGGTGGTGGATCCCAAAACGGAGGATCAGGTTCTGGTGCAGGGGCTTCAAGTGCCCCGATATCGCAAAGTGGGTCCACCTCTTTGGCCGCAGCCCTACCTCCCCTCGCCAAGCTCCTTTCGAATCCGCTCCTAGCTTCGCTCAGTGCCCTGGGGAACCTAGGGGGTCTGAATGAACTCCTTTCAGTAGCGTCAGTTCCTCACGGATCCTCCAGTACGCCTGTTCAAACCACTGGTGTCCACCGTCGTCCACACAACTCCTTCACGCCAAAACTCAAAGCCTCTGGATCCCCTCCACCTAAATCCAAAAATGACCGCAACAAATTCGCTCCTTACTAAATTAAACGGATGTGTGTAACATCTTCCACCACCAGTTCCGTGAAACTCAAGTAAAATCCTTGAAAACATCCTGATTTTACCGAACAACATCTATATTAATGTTCACATTGACAAAGGAAGAACAAGGAGGAAAACTATTATTATGATTATTATTACTATTATTATATTCCTTGAGAAATCTGTTCAGAAAATATTGTTCCTTAGTCCTTCAGACTATTATACTGTCTCCAACTCCTGGGTTATTGAATGGCAATGATGACAAAAGAAGAAATAATGTTTTACCTACATTTCCTTCTTATATGAGTGACGAGCGAGCAAGAGATAATGCCGATACCGATATCATTCCTACAAAAACATTTTATAGCTTAAAAAACCCAGGCTTGACAATAGATGACGATGACATGCATACCGTGTTATTGAGGAAAAGGACAAGGAGAAGATCGATTTTTTGTTTGGATTGAACGTTCGATGTATATTGGAAACGAAGTACAATTCATTTTATTAGCCAGGCCAGAAATCATTTCAGAACACAAGAAGAAATAATAATAAAATCAACTTAGCGCGTAGTAAAAACCGTAGATTTTTTCCGTAGAGTTTAGTAGGGTCTAGTGAGTGGTTTAAAAATAAATGAATCATTGAGATTTTGTACATTAACGAAAATGTACGACTTGGCAGTATACACTATCCTACGATACGATAATTGATCTAAGATTTGAGGAAAAACTATATAGTGAATAGTTAGTTCGGAATTCTTCTCGAGAAGAAAATCAACATTTTTAGTGAGTAGTCTTAGTACTTGGTTTTAAGGCAAATTTGATTCTTAATAGGTCATGCAAGTATTTTGCAGTGAGTGATTTTTAATAGGGTAAGACTTAAGAAAAACAATATTTTAACTTGAAGCTTTAGGATGGTATCGTTATTCGGTTCATTGATCGCAAGAATCATGCAAGTGTACAGATAGATAGTGAGGAGCCTAGTATTTTTAGCCACTTTTTATTATGACAATGATGGGATAGTAAGAAGCGCTGATTTTTAGTAAGGATTAAGAAGAAGAAGGAAAGGCTATGAAGCTGAAGGTTTTAATTTCTCTTTTTGTTTTCAAAACGTTTATATTATATCAATTTATCCTGTAAAATACTAAACATACCTATACAACTACTATACCTAATTATCCTAAATTAATCACTGCATATTTGTAAATTGTACATTATTAATCCTCCTTTATCAACAGGGAAAAAATAGTTATAGTCCAAGCGCACCCTTCAAAATTTCCTAGTTTCTTCGTCATCAAGTCCCAAAGAAACACATGCAGAAAGTTGTATTTGTCTCAGGGTGCCCCAAGTATTCAAGTGGTTCACTTTTCCTTGATGAAAATCTTGAAGGAAGGCGTTTGGACTACTGCTAGAACATCATTTTTATCCAACAATTATACCAGTTTAAACTTAGGAGAGTAAGAGTTACAGTACGAATTAACTTCAATTGTTCACACTTAAACTTAATCTACTAACCTCTAGAGATCACATTAAAAATTGGAACCTTTCTCCTTCAACATGTTATCCTAATACTTTTTTATTTATTCCTACCATACCATACCACTTTTATTTTTATCCATATCCATCCCCCTGCATATTATAAGTGTATATTTGAAGCTTCCTACTAAAATTCAATCCGAGAGGTGGAAAAAAGTCATTTCAGTAGTATTCCAATTTTTAAAACGGGAAAAGATGCTTAGGTACAAAATACAGCCCCAGTAAGAAAGAAAAATTGTTGACGTTCCTAGATCCTACTTAGGTCCCAGTTTTTTTAGAACGACGATAAATACATAAGTACATAAACATAAATAAGTGCATACACTAGATACACTCAACTATTTATTTGGAGAAAGACAGTAGAGTACATTTTTTCCTATTGATTTAATACCACGATACTTAAGTTTAATATTTTATATTAAAGTGTGTGTTGTCGTCGTTCGTTGCTTTATCACAAATCCTAGTCAAGCACCAACCGACCGAACTTCTATCTATCACATAGCCAATCTCTAGATTATAACAAAAGCACTACGACTACTACTACTACTACAATGGTAGGAGAGGTATTGATTTAAAAAAAAAAAAACAAAAAAAGTTTTTTTCTTCTCAATCCCTTTTTTCATCCTCTCTGTAGGGTTTTAAAAGTCAGAAAAATCGTTATGAAAATTGCTCTTTGAGTTTTTATGCTAGAATGGTAGAGGCTATATACATTTGGAATGTCCGTGCAACTTCAATTTATGTTCATTATTCATTCAAAACAATTCAATAAATGTGTCCTTTTTTCTATTAGAAAAGGGGAATGGGAGAGGAACGCCTAGAGACTTTTTTTATAATGCTTCAGTAGTAGTGACCGGGTTAGATGGAATGGCTATATAGTAGGAGTAGGAGTAATAATAATACCACTATAAATTGAAAACGGTTAGGTTCTGTTCTTTTTTTTCTATTCGGAAACTTTTTGGAGATAGGAGAGAGGCATGGTGTGCCAAGTTATCAAACATGTGTGACCCCATCACTGTTTGGCACGAGAGAAGTATATAGAAGCACTATATATGTAGTAGTAGGGGTAGTGCATTATCGTATTTATTGTGGCAGTTGTGGCAGCAGCAGAGCCGAGTCAACTTCATTGAAACAAAAAGTTTTTCCTTTATACAAATGAATAATAATAATGTATAAACATGTGCTGTTAAATAACACCTCCTCCTTCCTGCCACCCCATCACACTTTCTCCCGAAATTATTGTCACCGTCATATCTTCAATGAAAAAACGCACGACGTAGAGAAAAACCCTCTCCAAAGTCCAAACCAGACCATCATCACACATTAGCACATATTTTTTGTTGTATGAGACCACCTTGTCGCACTCGCCGACAACAACAGGTGCGAATTTTTAATGTGGTACCACCTATTAGTATTTTTTTTAGTTTTTTGTGTAATCTCAAGTTTTTTTTAAAAATGTAGAATTGTAATTCACGATTTTTGTTGTTGGACGAATGAGTGTATGTACTTGTAAATAATTAGCTAATAGCTACATTTTTAGTAGAGAAAGTTAGAACAAGTAAAAAAGAAAACATTGCAACAGCAAAAAATTATGCGAGGGAGAATGAATGTCAAACCAATTTTTTAATGGTCATAGTACACAAATTATAGAATTTTTTCTTTGATTGATGAACAGTATACATATTAATGCACTAAGAAGTATGCATCACTTAGAAAGTTATTGTGTATCCTTGAAAAAACAAGTTTTTTTGAGCTGATCATAATAGAAAGTTAATAAAGGCATTATAATAATAATCGTTACTCCATTTTCCAAGAAGAAACTTTTCTCCTCTGGTTCTCCATGTCTCCGAGTGAGATATTGTTTTTCCTTGTCTTCCTTGATCGTGTGTGCTGCGGGATGACGTGACACGAATCCAGAACTGAATAGGAACGTTGATTTCCGTACCGCTCGATACTACCATTCTTATTTTATTTACGCGTCATGTGCCGACTCACTTTTTTCCATTTATACCATCTCCAAACACCACAACCAGACCAGACTAGACCAGTTATAATATCCATCACACCTGTCTGTCCGTACCGAGCCAATTTATCCCAACCGTGAAGATCCAGTCACGGAAAAAATCCACAAAAAAGAAACCGATGCAGCCAACCACTGCTATATCAATCTCCTCCACGAGAAAGGAAGAGTTTTTTCTCGACTTCTCCATTTTCTTCTAAACACTCGCCGACACAAAAAAATGTTTGCTTTTTTCAGACACAACTCCTTATTGTTTCAAAATCTCCTCTGTTCTCGTCCATGTCTAGTGTGGGGAATGGATGAAGCCCAATAAGTATATCTCTATATTTTGTCCATTCGACCTCTCCGTCCATGCACCGACAATGTCTTGAACGTGTACCGTGTACCTATGTTTCCATTTGCTATGCCATCGATCCAATGTCTAGTCACCCAGGAAGAGAAAAGTATATCCACTTGGTTGTATCCATCTCCTCAAACCATATAAATAGATTTCCAACGAACTACACCACTCCTTAAGTTTGATCACGAAATCCCAATGAAAAAAATTGATCCATCCATTACCAACCACAATTATTCCTGAACATCAACATTATCACAGGTACAGTAAAACTTCCTAATAACCGAACCTGAACCAAAATTCTTCAAAAATTGGAGTTTCCATCCAGATCCAGCATCCTTAAAATACCGGGAAACTTTTATACTTACCTCATTGAAATTGATTCAAACCGATCGAACATTATTATTTTGATTATCCATCTCTCCATGTTGCTCGGGTAAATCACATCACGTCCGACTTTATCAAATTCGTCTAACATCAACATCCCTCCTTTAAAATAATCAATTTCCACATGTAATGCATACTTGCTCTCCCCAACCAAACTCCGTCCATTGGCGTTATCCAAGCGAAATAACACTGGTCCATAAAAAATATGTTCCCTCACGCAAGGAAAGCATATCATCATGTTCCCCACCTTCACTTCCGGCAGTATCCACCCACCGATTTTTTTCTGTTACCGCTGTGCCATAACACACATCCTGTTGCCATTCCAGAAAAAAACACATCGGGGTTTTCCTGTTTCTTTTCACATAAACCTGCTGAGAAAGCATTCGATTCCCCCTCGACTCAACTCAACCCACGATGCAAAAATCCTTGACGGCCTTGACCATTCCAGAAAATATGGTTGTTCACACTCACAAACCTGCTGTTTCTTTCCCTATTAACGCGTCATTAGACATTGGAAAAAATTGAAACTAGTTTCTCTTCCCCTCGTAATAAATTTATCAGGAATAATCGACACCATATCACATTCATTATTAGCATTGAACACTCATTGACCCGAACTCTCAACTTCCCCTCCGTGTCCCAAAAAAATGTTCTGATTTTCATTTGACTTTTTCCGGTTACACACGTTTCCCAGCACCACTGAAATAAAGTTTTCCCCGAAAAAAATTACATCTTTCCTACACAAAGTACATTCATACGACACTACCGCACATTCCATTCCAATCAGGGTGTCCACCATACCAGTCCGAATTCTCTGCCTTTTTTCCTGGAATGAAACACGTTTTTATGAAAAAAGGAAACGAAAAGAAATAAAAAACCCAAGTGAGTCCAAGCAAGTCCAACACAGCGCACTCCCATCCTCATCGATCACACCACCATTTCATTGAAAAAATGTTTAGGGGATAAAAGGAAAACGTTCCCGAGTTCGAGTTCAGTTCCACCTGTTAGTTGTGCAACATCTAAAGCCTTTCCCACTGCCGATCGCACCACCCGAGCATATTTCCGTTCGTCCGTTATTCCTACTACATCTACATCCAATTCCAATACCCCCACATTCGTTGTCGCCGCCGCTGTTGCAGCAATAACTCTTATTTCCTTTTGAATTCCATTCGCCAACCCAGCAAGCGGGCTCAAATTCCATCGACAGCGCGCAAAACTGTATCGTATTTCTCAACAACGGGACTACACATACTACTTATAATTCCCTCTTTTCTCCCTCCAGAAGAATCATGGACCTGTCAATGTCATTCTCCCGAAAATGTGCCTAAGAATAACTGGAATTGATAACATTTCTTACTAATGTTACTAATTGAAAATCCCATATTTTCCTGAGGTCGTCCCACCAGTTAATATTATAACGCCAGTACATTTTCCCTCGAGACTCTAACTCTGGTTATTTTTTCTGTCACATATCATCATTATCATCATGTTCCTCCCACTCACGTCAGCAGTTTTTTTCCCTCAGCACATAAAATACATGTATACTCACATCCGATCTTCCCCGGGAGTCTTTTTAAGCCTTTGTATTCACCACTTCCGTGAGTCAAACTGCTTTCTACAATTACCAAAAGGCAGTCATCCAACCAACCAAACCAACTACCGTTTTCCTTAACTCAATCACGATCACGGTAAGACGTCCTTAAAGATCCATGAAGCCTGAACCGAACCGAACAAGTAAGGATTATGGTGCTACTGCTTTCCCCAAAATAAAAATCTCATCATCTTGATGCACTCACTTATCCAGCATTCTTCCCCTCCTCTCTTCCGTAAAGTCACTCACCGCCACACAACCACTCTGACATGATAGACGTTATAGAAGTAGCAGCAGCAGTAGTAGTAGTAGTCAGTCGTCGTCTACTTCTTTTCTTCCTCGATCCCACGTTTACTTAAAAGCTTTCACCTCTTGATTCCTCCTAACTGAAAATGCCTCGAGTTCTACCGTTATAGTTCATCAACTCTGTGTGGGGTGCTCGACAACTCGCTGAATCTGAATCAGAGAGAGCAGCATCCACTCACTCACAATCCAGCCATCTTCATCCCCTTTCCCCATATAATTCTCTCTCTCTCTTTATATCTTTTCGCATTCGTTTCCAAAATCTTGAAAAAAATGAACCTACCAACTTAAATAACCAACCAACCATCCGGGCCAGTCAGCCCAATGATTGATTCTGATTTTCCAAGTACTTTTCCCCATGTTTAGAAGGACTGTGCAAACAAAATAGAAAGGAGAGATACAACATAAAAACATACTACTCGAGTTTTACATTTGTTCAACATTCATGATCAAAATCTTAAGTTCGTCAGCCTGATAGACTCGTTAAAAAAGTTTTTTCTCTCTAGTGTGGAGTGCCACTACAGTTTCCTCCATGCATAGAATAATATCCACTACCACCAACACTACCTATCCCATCAACTCTGGTGGTGGTGGTGCATCACTACTTCCCTTCCAGTTGAGTTGAGTTCATGTTAAACTTGTTTTCAAAAAAGGAAATGAATCGAGTAGTAGTATCTCCAAGAAAGACAAGTACGCGTTAGTTTTCCCAGTTTTTTTACAAAACATGTACGTAAAGTTAAGGTTTTAGAAAATGTAGATGCTTCACTTCTCGTGGAGGAAAAAAGAAGTTCTTCTTCACCACCATCACCACTCACTCCTATAAGCGTGCATGAGTGGATAGTAAATTTGTCGTTTTTTCAGGAAGTCCTACAACTTGCCTTCAATTTTCCTGATCAGGCTGGTAGGGAAGATACATATTTATTTTGGTAGTCACACATGCATTGATTTATTTGGGTCACGGCAGCGGCAAATGGCAATGGCAATACTGGTACAACTCACTACTGCACACCTCTATCCCTGCTGTCTGTTTAGCAAGAAAATAGTTGTGTAAGGGAAAACGTACGTGTGCTCGGTCTAAGCAGAGGGACTAATGGATAAAGTTTTTTCCCTCTCTCTGGCTCGCTTCTTCCCGAAGAAGGAAAGTTTTACCCGGGGCTGCTGGGTTTTGCAAATATAATTTTATTTCCCAAAATAAGAGGAGGAAAAAAGTCTGGCCGGAGGAAGCCAAGATAACGCCATTTTTGAACTTTTCACGGATTGAGGTAAAAAGGAAGTCCATGGGAGGATGATTAATTTGTCCGTATTTCTTGGAAGAAATCCGAATTTATGGACTTTACCTATATGGAAATATTTAAATGGAACGGGTATGCACTTATTTATGGATAGAATGAATGAAGGAATGAGTTCAATCCGTATTCATGCATGAAAGTCTATCTACTACTTTCTGTCCCTCCAATATTGCATAAAAATCCAAGATCCCAGACGATCCAGGAGTTTTTACGGGGAAGTATCTCATATAAAAATCTGGAAGACCAGACGTGCTTTTGGGATTTTAGTATGACAGTAATGGCGAATCTTTTGTCCATTAAAAGGGAGGTGGGAAATGTGTCATGGGACTTTGACTAATATTTACTCAAAATTCTTTAGCCCCAACCACAAGAAGCCTTTGAAGGCTCTTCTTAATAAAATTACGCAGAATTCATCTCCTCACGTGGGAACGTATCTCTTAGAAATTTATGGGGAAAGTTTTTTTCTCCTTTCTAAATTAGCCGTGAAAAAGTTCCGACTCGCAACTACCAAATTGTAGCAGTTCATCTATGAGGAATGCTGCGTGACAAAACGTTTCCCCAATATGTTCAATAAAAAAAGAGCTACTCATTTTTATTAAAGCTGGTGGGGAGAAAGTTAACTGTTTTGTTTCTTTAAACACACTCCAGCGCAGAGTTGAGTTTTTTTGAGTTGTGCAATTAAGAAAATGAAGTGTGTAGGGATACCCAAACACATCAGAGCAGGGCAAAAGGTAGAATAATGCACCAGAGCAGACAGAGTAAGAGGTGGAGAAAGTCATATTAAAAAGTACTACATTGAAGTCAGTGAATGAGGAGAGTAAAAAGTTCATCTAAAAGAACTTTTTTCTGCTTTCCTCTTCTTCCATTTTTTTCCATTCCTCGTCGTCCATGACGATGATGATGCGATGTAGAAGGAGTGTGCTCCGGATGGGTTGGGTCTTGGGTCGATCAAAGTAATAAAATAGGGAAAAAAGGAAGTGAGTGATGATGATGAGGTTGGAGGATATACTTTTTGGCGTCTTAAGGAACTAAGACATTTTTCAAAGAACGCCTCAAGACGAAAAAACTTTAACCCTTCAGTTTCTTAAAACACACCCCCGTTATAAATATTATTCCACTTACTCCAACGGAATGGGAGAAAGATACGCACACATTATGCATATTTGATATGGAACTCATTCCGCACGCTTTAAAAAAACTAAGGGGAACTAACTAAGTAAGTAAGTAGTGTCAGTGGTTACATTCAAATAAATATTACCTCTATAGGGCTCATATTACAAGGATTTTTTTTACATACCTCCCACAGGCCTTGGATCATGATGATGATGAGGACTTCTCCAAGAACTCTCTTTTTCCCTCCATATCGTTGCTTTTAGAATGGAGATTGCGGGGGAAAACTGGCTTAGTAGGCGCAAGTCACTAGGCTCTTTTTTATGTGATTATGTATGCATATCATTAACTTTTTAGAAAACTACAAACGCCATTTTCTCTGTTCTTCTCGATCCTTACTCACATTACTTTCCTTGGTCGCTGCATGGCTCGCACACTCACTCGCTTGCAGAGTCGCACTCCTCCACGAATACTTTAAGCTGGGGTGAGTGAGTTAGTTGAAAAAAAGAATACATTTTGAAGCATCATCCTCCTTCTCCTCCTCCCTCACGTCTCGTCATCATCTGAGGAAGCTCTGGAGCATTGAATGTGAGTTAAGTAGTAGTATCACAAGAGGACGAAAGCTTAGGCGATGCGATGGTAGTACTATGCCAACACCATAACACCACCACCAAGAAAAAAAATATGGATGGATCGTAGTGAAGCTAGAACTTCAGTTAATACACTTAAGATCTTTACAAAAAAACGTATTATGATTGCATTCTTTCACTTCTAAATATGCGCTCCTCTAAAATGGGGCGACAAGACTAGTGCATTTGCTCGCTTTTACTTTGTATTATAAAAAAGAATGGGAATGGAGGAAATGGGTGGTCCTTCTAGAGGGAAAAAATACTAAACTTTTTCTTATTCTTTTTTTTCTATGAGCTTCTTTTTTTCGTCTAGAAAGTTGACTTGGCAGGAAAACACTACCGTTTACACGGCACTTCTTCCATTACTCCCTCTCTTCTCTCCACTACCACCCATCCATTGCATTGGCATTCCTTTAAAGAAAATTTCCCGAGAGCAGTGCTCAAGTGCATTATATTACAACAGTTGGGAGAGGGGAATGGGGGAATGAATGGGAGAAAAGTGTAAAAAAGAAGAGAAAAAGAAGTGGGAGAAGAAGAAGAAGTGTAGTTTTTTTCAGTCGACTATTATTTCATACTTGATCTCATGATATCATTATAGCGTTCGACAATTTTCCCCTATATTTATGGCCCAGAGGAGAGCGTGAATGGGTTGGGTGGATGGAGTGAGTGGGTGAATGAATGAATAGAATAGAACTCACCATATATACCTGTTGTATGCCTCTGTGTGCATGCATGCCTCTCTCACACAAAAGAGCTGAGCAAATGGTGATATATCTTTTTTGTCGTAATAAACGATAATTTTTTTCTCGTAAAAAGTTTTTACACACCAACCGCTGAGTCAACATTAGTTAAAAGGAAAGTACTAAGTAGGGAAATGGCAGGGGGAGAAAAAGGAAAGTTAAAATGTGGAAAATTATTGGCAAATGTCTTGCGTAAAACCCGTCTCACTCCCTATTATGAAGGAGGGCTTACATTCAAGATACTTTTCTGGAAGGGGAAAGTAAACAAAGTAAAAAATTTCTTTAAAAAATTAAATTGTACAAAAAAATATTCAGAAGCAGCAGTATGTAAAATATATTTATTAGTTTTTCGTCATTGATATTCTTTGAATCAGACGAGACGTTTAATGAATTTCTCTGAACATAGAATTCACTCGTAGTCCTAAAAGAGGAATAAGTAGCAAGTTGTTTTTGGTAAGGATTATTTTTGCCTAAAAATTGGCAGACTATGATACAGCCGACACATTTGCCATCCATAGTGTTCCCCGTGCTCACAGACGCAAGACGACTCAAGAATTCTCATCTTGTCACTCTGGATTTTGATCTTGTTAAAAGAAATGACGCGTCTCTCCCTCTCCACGAACCGAGCCGGGTTTGGTTCATTCGTTTCCATTTCCCTTTGGATGTAAACGTCCCTTGTCACTTCTCCAATGCAATGCATTGTGTTTCCATGCATCATCATCATCATTGAGACGATGATTGGTCTGGATTACAAACAATATGCTTGAGCTCTAGTACCATGTTCTATGGCTTCACTCACTCACTTATATTTTCTGGGAAATATGCTTCCCCCTCAATAAATAAGGATCCATTTTTTGTCCTAGTTCTTATGTCATACATATTTGGGTGAGTTGGTGTATGGTATTCTTCAAACTCTGGTGCATTCTTGCCAATTTCCCGGGTCCTTACAAATATGTCGATTTATTGGACAGAAGAGGGGAAGGGGAAAAAATGATAGCGCTTTCGAGTGGGTACAGGAAACGTGAGAAAAAAGTTGTTTGGAAGGGGAAAGTTGTCTCCTCTTTTTTCCCCTAGTGGAGATGCTGCTCTTGTGCCACCCACCAGAGCCATTGGAGCACTCTTCCCTTGTCCCTGTAGTGCCGTTTTGTTTGTGTAGTACAAGAAGTGGTAAATGGCATGTGTGTATGATAAGTTAGGAAGAATGAGGTTTTTCTGGTTACTATTAAGTAACCAGGCAGAAATAAGACTTTCTCTGGGGAGGAAGTGAAACTTTCACCATCGCCATCATCATCATCAACACCGCTCTCACCACCACCACTGGCACTACTAGGGAAAAAAGAAGGAGATACTGAATTGTACAGAGGCTTTTCAACCGAACTGAAACAAGAGCGAAGAGTGTGGAACTGTCTCACGAAAAAAAAAGAAAATATATTAAAGAGGCTAGCTGGAAGAAGAAGAAGAAGAAAAGGGGGAGAAAAAAGTACATTTCGGGAAGGATGAAAGAAAAGAAGAGAGAATTTCTGCAAAGTCTCATCACATTTGCTACCGACCATCCACACTCTTAATTTATTTCCACGAAGTGACTCACATATAATACTCCCATCTCATGTTATTCTCTCATAATTTATAAATGCTCACGCTTTTAAAATGGCGAGCATTTATGCACGTGCTCCAATGAATAAACGAGAAATATTTATATCGGCTCGGCGGAGGATGACTCCCACTCCGCTACTGGTTCCATAGTAAGTAGTACAAGTGGGCATGTCAGGAGAAAGTTTAATTTTGCGGTAATTAAAATGGTGGGCTTCCTCTACTCAATGCGGTTACACACTTTACTCTTCTTGGTTTAACTCCGGTGGAAAGGAGAAATTGCAATATTCTACGTGAGAGCAAGAAAGTTGAGAGCATGCACCCTTCCTTATACATTTTCTTCCTTCCACATTTTCGCCACACCGGCTGGCTGCCTCTGGGACGAAACTTGACGATGGGGACGACGACCATGGTTGTAGAAGCAGGATATGTAGTAGTTCATGCTAGAATTAATTCAAAAAGATGAAGGGATTAATTACCAAAAAAAGAAGAAGAAGTCGGGATGCCCGCGAGGGAAAAAATTACCGAGAAAAAACAGAAAGTATGGCATTGGCCAAATTCTAGT
>JAHZNH010000754.1:0-13967 GCA_027744355.1 Tyrannoseira gladiata
TTCCCTAATGTGGTTTTAACACAACACCTCTCAATCTCGCGCGTAACCTTAATCGCTTCATTTTTTTACAGCTTACAAGGTTTTAAGGTGATAATGGGGGTTGTGTAACATTAAGTAATGTAGCAGTAGGTAAATGTATGTGAGTTAAACCAGGAAAGTGAAGTAGAAGCATGTATAACTACGCAGCAAACACATCTAAACAACTTGTTTAGATAACATTCTACAAATAAATAAATATTTTTTACGCGTGTGAGCATTTATGTTTACTTCATATAATCTAAAATAAAATCCCACTTTAAACCGATTTCACCCTTGCATCATTGGATTGAAGTCCACTGCAAACTGCAAATTCATGAGGAATGTGTGCGTGAGTTTACATTGCACGTGCGCATTTACGCAACAATGAAGTAATTATAATGGCACGAAAAGATGAGCTTAACTATTGAAATAAATAAGTACTTTTTTATAGTGCGGGATATTTTTTTAGGTTTGTACGGTCCTGTATCCTGATCCTGAGTCGCCTTTCATTCCTCATTTCTGAGCTCATTAATTAGCAAATCGTATTTTTTTCTCAAAGCTTGGCCCACATGCTTCAACCGTAAAGTACAATAAAAGCTCAGCATTTTTTCCTCTGAACTTTATAAGTATGTATCATTATTAGGCATCTCATATCTTTCATTGCATTTTAGACGATTACGTTTTTTTAAAACCCGTAATCATTACGAGACTACTTACTTCCTTATGATATCATTAAGGGATAAAAGGATATCATTATATGGCAATGACAGTGAAATGGTTTTTGATGACAATGTCTTGGCTAAAGTATCCCTCCATGAGGCATTTTCTTTGCCAAGCAAGTGGTGAGCGAGCGTATTATCTTACGCACTACCGCATTTGCTCACTGATAAAAAAGATCGACAATAATAAATGACTACTCATAATAATCATTGCCTTATTTGTAACACTGATCTGAACAATAACAATCTTATAGCTAAGTATTTTAGTTCGTAGTAAGTTCATACATACCTGACTTGTGCATCATGAGTACCTATTAGAACTTATTTCTCTTTTTTGCACAATTGCCATCTAATTTATATTCAAGAATTTTGAAAATTTTTACAATGTCAAACAAAAACATTCGAGATGATCATCGTATCGTAGTAGTAGTGGTTTTTTTGTTCTCTTAGCAGTGGTGTCAGTGCCTTCTTTAGAAGTTGACGGTGTAATAATGCTGTCATCATGGATCATCATCATTGTCATCACAAAACTAAATGCAACACAGCAGCAGCATTCCGTGCGTCATTCATATTCATTCCTCCATTTTTCCAAAATGAAAAATGAGCCCTATATTTTTTCTCCTTTTTTTATTCATTCATCCACTTATAATTTTGGTATTCATTGTTGAATTGAATGTACGTAAGGATTTGAGCACTGTGACTCTGATACATGTGAAAAAAATTGAATTTATTAATACCTGGCCCATGATTTTTGATTTCCATTGAGTATCAAATACAAGAAAATGCTAATAATACTTACGTTTTACTAGGTACGTGTTCCTTCAGCGCATCCACGCTACCGCAAAAACCGACCCTGATCATGATCTAGGCAAATTTTTAGCCTTTTCAGTCCTCATCACTCACTCATAAATCCAAAGCTTGTGGCTTTCTTTCCATTCCATTCTGAGCCTAATTATGGGAGTAGGTACATATGTATATTGTACAACCTAACCCACCAACAATATCCTCAGATAAAGAATTTTTCCCCCTTTTCCATCACGGTGTCATTTTCATCTGCAACAATATATTTATCAGCGCCAGAGTAATGGGTCTTATTTTCTGGAATGCCACCTGTCTTTTAGGTGGCTCTTTTGTTCTGTAAACAGGTCCATCGGAATAATAAAAGCAATGATTGGTGTGTAAATGTGGTTTTGGCCGGAGGATTGATGACGATGACATCAAAAGATTGGAGAATTTTTTTCATCTTCTGCAAAATCTTCTACTAAAGCCGTGGAGAATACACTTGGCTCTACGTAATCTTCTTGTTGTTGTTGTGGAGGGAATAAAAAACATGTGCATGCGACAGAATGATTGTGTCCTACGAAGATGAATAGTGCAAAGTTTGAATGATAAATGCCAGTGTGTGTGGTGTGCCCTGCTTTGCATTCGAAACTATGGATTTTCTAATTAGATTTGAATGATGGGAGCGAGAAATGGTAATTAGACGTAGTCATTTCAATGCCCACAACGAGCCTATACGCTGCCACACAAGCACCTACACAAATATTTCTGCCGAAGGCGTTACTTCTCTACAGAAGAATGGGCGACAGGACAAAAAATAGCGTCGCTCGTTTCAAGGATTGAAGACGCGCACAATAAATAAAGGAGAGCAAAAAAGCAAACTTGGTCTAGGATTTGAAAGACCTCATCGTGAATAGATATCTTCATTTGGCTTTGCTTACGCTTCATGGATTTTCGGAAGCTTTATGAAAGGTAGTCAGTCGGTGATGTCCTTCAAACTTGTCGATTGAAATAAAGTGTGGGAATCGGAATGATTCAATAGAATGCGAAAGCCAGGCCATTTGCCAATTTTCCCGCATGATTAATCTAAGAATAATTTTTTGTCNATGTCCTTCAAACTTGTCGATTGAAATAAAGTGTGGGAATCGGAATGATTCAATAGAATGCGAAAGCCAGGCCATTTGCCAATTTTCCCGCATGATTAATCTAAGAATAATTTTTTGTCAAATTGAATGCGGAAAGCCAAAAATAAAGGTGATTCATCTATGCATTCCACTCAATATGGACAATTCTTAAATTAGATGAGTGAGCTTCTTAAAAATTAATTAGATGCGTATAACGTGTCTGATTACTTGAAAATATGAACAGAAAGAAAATTTGGGCTTCTATATCAGAAAAATCCTTTGAACGTGAGATATTTGAAAAACAGTCATTGGTTTTTTTGTGGAAATTTAATTTTCAAAGATCACGGTCAATATCACCTTTCAGTACGTTTTGTTACTCTAAGGCTTCACATTTTGCGATCCAAGACACCTGCTCAACACCACTGAACAACTCAAGCCGGGACAGTCTTTCTCTCGTCTCAAAAAACCTATTATCTAACAATTAATCAAGCAAGAAATTACTCGGCCGTCACGCTTTACACGAAATAAGAGACGCTTTGTTTGAGAATAACTGCAATGAATGCGAAATTCATTCACATGGGTAGCCGTACCTATTTTATGAGTTCATCATCCAGCCAGCCGCCTGTGAGTAGATATTAGCCCATGGATGTCGTGTTGCACCAGTCATTGTTGTCTATTGATTCTTGGCTTCAGTACCTTCTCAATCGATATCCAATTATGATGTGATGAGACTGTTTGATATCGGCTCCTTCAAGCCTGGCGTATGTATATAATGACATGGTGAATCCAGATATTAGTTCAGATTCTTTTTTTTGTGTGGATTTCAAAGAGATCAAATTGCATGCAATTGAAATGACTGGATAGTACTTCATTTTTATATGGCGTTGGCATTTTTTGCAATAGACCAAAATCAATAGACTAGGGGCCAAGAAGGAATGCCACGACCAGGTCCATTCTCATGGCATTCCACGAAAGTTCATGATTTATTTTGAAATCATTACTCCAGTACAGGATTTTTTTTCGCCGACACGCCTCCTCGTTTATGAAGTTTCACTTTCGCAGGTGCTCCCTCATAGAATGGTCGGGTTGAGTCCACAACACAGATGCAAAAATCGGATGATCCCTCTAAATACATATATATTCTTACAGGATCACATTTTATATTTACATGCATTTTTCAATTTTGTAGCAAACACCGAAACGCAATGCATGTTGTATTGAGATCATACGATTCTAAAGATGTGATATCATGATGATGATGATGATGCTATTGATTATTTTTTGCACGGATCGCAAAAACCACCTGTAATAACTAGTCTAACTAGATTTCACCACAGCATTTACATAATAAATGGATAGAACCCGATTTAATGCAAATTTTTTTTAGGCTTTGTTACTGAAGCATCTGCATCTCCCTCGCACAATTTCCCCGGTCAGATTCATATTCAGATTTGTGTTCCGCAAAAAACTCTTTCATTTACGGATCGAAAACAGAGAGTATCGTGTTGTTGCCCTCTTCATCTTTAAGTATTCGATTGCAACAAACAATGCGATTCCAAATTTTTTATCTCACATCATCAATCTAAACATTGCTAATTTATTCTGCATCGATTACCCATGTATCTGACGGAACGGGAATGAACTTTCCAGCAGCAGGGCGGAAAATTCTTTATCTTGTATGAATTAAGCAGGTATCCAGCTCTAATTCATTTCTGAGTGAAGCGTTCGAACTGATTGACTTTTTTTTGCTTCTCGTGTGCTTTTTTGATGAATCATGAATCATCAAAATTCAATTGTAGTTTAAATGAAGCAACCTGAAAAGTCCATCTGTCATTAATACTCATTGCGCTATAATTCTTACCCAGAATCCACAATCTTTTCTATTCATCGTGTTAAGGGCTTGCTACGGCAGTGTGGAAGTTTTTTTTCCTTTCGTGATTTTAGATTGAAACACGTTTCTGTTGACGGAGTTCTATCCACGATGTCATTGACTTGCTGAAATAGGATTCCTATTCAAGTCGATTGACTGGAGTAATCAAAACTGGCATGTACCATTTTTCCATCATCAGACCACTCAATGCATAACAACAAGCCTTCAAGTTATAAATGTTAAAGTTGTAAATTTTTTGTAAAGATATTAATTTCTTAGTAGAAAAATAAATCCATACGTACTCACAGAGAATATGTTTACTTACTTTTCAACACAGGAAAATAAAACTTTTGCAATTTTTGCGATGTGCAAAATATTTCTGCCTCAAAAGCTTTTAGCATCCCATCCCTTCAAATCAACTTCATCCATATTCGTGCATTTCCCCAGCAGTAAATTAATATCTCAAATTGGGAACTGATTATTAGTGGTTTGATACCAAAAAAGACCTTCTATTTCCTCCCACTTGCCTCTCATTTCAGAGGTTAATACAGATACTTACTCTGCCCATTCCTTTTTGTTTTGTGATCATTCAGCCAAGAAAGGAGACTAACAATGCCACGCATTTCTAATAATAACAGTTACAACGTTTGCTTTGATGAGTGCACACAAGTAAGTAAACAAAGAGAAGTAGTTCAGTTGTTCAGTGCTCACTGGTCTTGGTCACAGCACCCGCACTGCTGCTCCATCAAAGCACTTATGTATGTACTAGAGGTGTGGTCTGGAGGAGGTAGCAGTCGACATGCATGGCTCATGAAGCATAATCCTCATTAGTATAGTACCCACTTATAAGAAACAATTGAACTCGTAGAGGTAAATCAGAATAATATTGCCTCCTGATAATGGAAGTTTTATGATGGTTTGGTGCATTTTCATGAGGAAGTGCCCGTCATGATCAGCAAGTCACTTCTCCTCAAGTACAATTCCTCAAGAAGATTGTACTTACACGCTTTTTTTCAAGTGTATGAGCTCATGATTCTCCTTCAGCCACAAATTATCACATTTTTAGAAAAAGTACAAGTCATGAAAAAGACGTTAAGGCGAAAAACTGGTAGCATCTTGACAAACGTGTAGGGCAACAGCATCAACATGAACTACCGCAGCTACTATGTTTCTTCTCGTCGACTGAAAATTTATTTCCCTACCAAACCAAAAAAATCACATTAGTGCAACAGAAAACACGATATTTTTTTCAAGATTTACCGAAAACGAAGTGATTTCCTAATGTTTGTTTTTTATACTTCACCTAATCTAAACTCGCCATCTTACTAAACGAAATTGAGAGAGAGAGCGAGGATTACAATATTAAGGTAAACGATCACTTGTTTGCCTACTGTTTTAGTTCACGAATATAAATTCCTTGGGAGCGAAAAAAGTAGCCGTGTCTTGTCGTGTCTAAAAGGAACAAGTCTTTTTTTAATGGTGTGATTTTGTCAAAAAGAGAAATGACCATGCATGTTGTGTTTACACGCTGAGGACAAGTTCATGTGGGTTTCCCTCTCCTCTTTTGCAAATAGAGAGTTGGGAAGGGAGATGTGTAACTGTGCATCACGTTTCAGTGCAAGGATACCATAAAGTTCTAATTAAAATCACATTAATCATGAGCAAAGGTGTGTCTTATTTTCATTGATTGGACATGACTTTTTTCTGCTTACACCTTGTAGATAACGTTGTACACTGCTGGTGCTGCTGTGATGTGATCTCTGATTCTCTCTGAAAAGAAAAAAAGAGTGCCCCTCTTCCAACCCTAAACTGCTTTACACCTAAAAGGATGACATTAACCATAATTTCTCAGTGAAAAAAGTGAGACTCCACGCATACATATGTACATGCTTTTGTAGCGCAGGCTAAACATTGTGCAAAAGATCGCCAATTGCATGAAGCTCATCCTACTAATTCTTAATTGGTCATCAAGAGTAAGAGGGATTGGGCATTACCAATTGAGCTAGTTTGTTTTTTCCTAGAAACATTTTTAGGAGTTCGGTGTGAGCAGAAGTATCAAATTCTACTTGTGCACTTAACCTTGAACGTTTTTTCTCGCTCTCGGGGTTTCCAATTACATTTACAGTTTGACAGACATTAACCATAATTTCTCAGTGAAAAAAGTGAGACTCCACGCACACATACATGCTTTTGTAGCGCAGGCTAAACATTGTGCAAAAGATCGCCAATTGCATGAAGCTCATTCCACTAATTCTTAATTGGTCATCAAGAATAAGAGGGATTGGGCATACGGGCCGAATTACCAATTCCTCCTGCACTACCTTGATTGAGCTAGTTTGTTTTTTCCCTAGAAACATTTTTAGGAGTTCGGTGTGAGCAGAAGTATCAAATTCTACTTGTGCACTTAACCTTGAACGTTTTTTCTCGCTCTCGGGGTTTCCAATTACATTTACAGTTTGACAACAAAAAAAAGGTTTGTGTACAAACATGCGTGCATGAGTCTACTATGGTACCTTTATTGTGTCACCACCGACCGACCGACCGCACTTCACCACCACATTTATTGCATTATGTTTCTAGTAGTATTTCAGGAAACAAAAGCTAATTCGTTTTGTTGACGGACCATCATATCATAATCATCATCCACATCCAAGTTTTACATGACATATATTTTTATGCTAAGGGAACGGCAGAAAATAACTCGGTAGCATTTCATATATTTCGTACTACCGATGCATGAGTGCAGTTGCTATGGAGTATTATCCTAATTCAGTGTTACTCCCCATTGTTATTGGCAATGATTTCTGGTGGGAGATCAACAAGAATGAATCGCACTTCACAGTGTGTGAGCTCTTTTTTTCTGGGAGAGATGAGATGCATGCAGTATTTTTCTTCCTGTGTGACAAATGACATCGACCGCCGTGTAGAATGCGTAAAAGAAATCAACATTCCACTTTTATTGTCAATTCACGCCACAAGAAAATTGCTGCTTGGGATTTGCATGGCATGACACACTCAAAAGCAAATATAGCACGTTGTTGTGTGCAGAAAAATTGCTGTCATTTACCAAAAACAGAGATGTAATAATATGGGTGCGAGGGGAAAGACAGTTCAATAAATATTGCATTGTTGACTCGGAGAGTGTGACTGCATTCACGTCGGAGGACTGAAAGACCGTTCAACTCTCCTAGTTAAAATATTTTTAAGTGATAAAGGATGATGGAGCATTGCAAACGAAGTACGGAGTAAAAAAAATCCTTAAATTTATATTCTTTAAGTACGTTATACAATTGGTGGCGATGATGGGATTGAATTTTTGCTAAAACTGCCTTTCCACTCTATCGCTCAGTCAGTGTGTGGCTGAGGGTAATGACAAGAAGAGTGGCAAGAACGGCAAGTAGAGTTTTTTATGAAGTGCAAAATACGATAAAGAGGGACGTGAAATATGACTTTTTAAAACCGACTTTTGTTACAAAAGGTTAGTTACAGATTACTTGAGTCGAGGCATAATTCTCTTCTTCCAAGTTCAGGTCGTTTTTCTTTCAAGAACCGAGCATGAATTGTAAGAGAAGTGACACGAAAAATAGGATATTTTTCAATGATGGGCGATGCCCAAAATAAAATGCAAAAGTGGGAATTTTATTACGTATCCTATTTCGATTCGCTTGGAAATTTGCAACAAAAACTCGGTGTATTTTAAAATGACATGAAGGGGAAGATTACCAGCCAGTCGACGAAGATTGCGGGGAGAAAAATAAACGACGCACGAACCACAACAGAACTGCACTGGTATACGCGGGTGGAAGTTACTAGATTAGAGGTTTTACCATTGTCTCCTTCTTTTGTTGAGTTGACGAGGGTGAGGGCTTCATTCCGTCGCTCCCTCGACTCACCTCCCACATTCATTGTCTCTGGTTTGGCTTGGTTCGGGATGGCTTTATTCCGTGCAAATTTTTATATGCATCAAATGGGACGTTACGTTATTTTTAAAATCCGCGTTAAGTACCGCATATCCATACACATGCACTTTATTAGACGTAGATCTCACCCTATTACATAAGGAATACTGATGATGATGATGACTATGATTTAATCCTCAATCTATTGTCGAGGAACTGTACATGAGACCGGGACGAACCCAAAAAAAGAAATGATCCTTTTACATGAATAGGAATTGCTTGACATATGACATTTTTCTTCTTTACAAGCTGCGTTGAAAAAGGATATAAGTATATGCATGAGGCATGTGATAAAAATATGTAATGATCAGACTGGGAATTTTGTTCATTATTCAAACTATCCATTGTTGTGAGCATGTATCGTGCCTCTGAAACTCTGAACTCTTTAGATTCTTTTGGATGCAATACATGACATAACTTATGAATTCGAAATTTGTCACCCTGTCCATTGAACGGTATTTCGACTTTTTTATGGCATTCAGAGCTTAACCGCAGACAGGATAAAAGTTCAATCTCGATACCGGAGCGTGAGGTGTTAGGTGAACGCGTGTAAGGGTAATGCCACTGTGTATGTATGATTAAGTGATCACTCACAATGAGCACAATGGAAAAAAACTCTTGAAAATATGCAACAGTACTTGATCGCCAAATTGTATTTTCCGAAAATTGAAGGTGATAAAATCACGGAGGGAAGGAAATGATTGATCGAATTAACGCCTCTTTCAATCTGAACACCTCCCATAAACAATTTGCGAGATGTCAATAATTTTGCACAGTGGCACAGGTCCCGTATCATCATCATCATCATCAGTCCCTTTTTTGCCAAGGTATTGCACAGTCTTGAAGAGGGAGAAAAAACCAGTTTTGCCATCGCGACAATACAAGCGGGAGTGCAAGATAAAGTTGCATTAGGCGAGGATTACCATCACCACTGCTTACGTCGGGACGAATAAAATATCGAATCAGCGTCAAAAATTAAATTGCAGTAGAAAACGTCGGACTAAATTATGGTCTGAGTTCAATACGAAGCCCTTCATTATTAGGAGAATGAATTTGCCCGTAATTTGATCTGCGCAAAATCAAAATCTCAACAATGAATATGGGGAACTTATTTGCGTAATCCGGATAGGGGTTGTTCGTTGATCTGTAATAATATAGCTCAGAATAAAAAATGTTTAAACTTAGGTTGGTCTGCATGCTCTTGTGAGAATCTGATAAAAAAACACCGTCAATTTCAGTTATGCATATCTACTTACCTATGCTCAACTTTGACAAGAAGCCATGATACACTGAGGTGGAAGTCATCATAACTTAAAATTACTGACTTAAGAAGGTCGGTCATCGGCAAAGTCGGTAATAAAGCTACTACTACTACTACTTACTACTTATTTTTTTCTTGCGTAATGTGTATTGGATTAGGGCTTTCAATGACTCTTTTAAAGTAATGTTGGCTGGGGGTCAAGATGCCAACAGAACTTACTACTTACCCCTCTTTTCATTACTGTGTACCTATTCATTCAGCCGAGTAGGGGCTTGCTTACTTATTTTTGCAAAAACATTGTCGATAATGGGACAAATGATGATTTGCAAGGCCCGTGTCATAATAATAAGGAACGCACCGCCGCCAACGTCAATACCAAATTACATAAAAGCAGCGTAAAAAAGATGTAGTACCTGAGCATGAGATGTTTGTGCAAAGCGTGTTCACTGCACTCTTCACTGATGAAAAAAATTAATAGAAGTGATGATATAATGAAAATCTTGTGAACATGTGCCAGGGCATGCTGAAAAGATTTTGAGCTGGTGTTTTCATTATTGCTGCTCTCATCAGTCGCATCACACTCATCTCCCATCATTTGGGTAATTTTGGATGTAAAAAAACGAGGCGGTTGACTGGCATGGCGTGAATAGTTAAGGAAGGCAAGACTCGCACTTTAGGTACTGCTCTCGTAATGAATAATAAAAAATCGTAATTGGAAACAACATCAAAGTCCGTTCCTCACAAACTTACTTAAGGGATGAAATGATGGATTTTTGCATGTTTGCATACGAGTAAGAATACTGTATGAATGAGATGTTCTTCTCCAAAACAAAATATGTCTTGGAGAATCTCGGCAAATGCAATCTTATTTTTTCCGAAAAGTGTGTAGTGCTGAGGTGTTGCTCATTATATCGTGGTTCAATTAGTGAGGCTCATCATAAAAACATGTATTTTGGCAACTTGGCCGTCGTCCTTATTCTCAGGAATTGGTTTTTGCGTGGTCGTTATGGTCCTCCAATTTTATGAGATGGGCACAAACAAATCCCTGGACGTAGATACTTTTTGGTCAATTTGGTTTGATTGGATGTGAAGGTGAAATGAAATGCTATTTTACCGTTTCGACAATCGTGAGGAAGCGAAGAAAGCGCGAAGTGGAAACTCAATTTTGTTTTCCATGCTGCTGTAGCAGAGTAATGAGCCTGTCTATTGAATGTGCTACAAGCATCTATAAGTAATTAAGTATTTCCATACGTTATTATTTCGGTTGGAGAGTTTTGTAAGCTTGATGATTGCTTGACATTGAAAAGGACTTTGTATTGACTTCAGCTACTAATAAGACATAAATTAGAGAGACATACATAAATTATTATTTCGGTTGGAGAGTTTTGTAAGCTTGATGATTGCTTGACATTGAAAAGGACTTTGTATTGACTTCAGCTACTAATAAGACATAAATTAGAGAGACATACGTAGTTGTTCTTCTGAACAATTACACACTTGCGCTTGGCGATGGGTTGCACAGGACATTGAATATTGTTGAAGAATCCATTCATTTGAGATTTACAAATTATATAATGTGTAATTAGCCATAATTACTAATTAGAATACATAATTCATGCGATTCTAACATGCTTGGGTTATTAAAATTCATGGCTTTTTTGAATAAATAAAAAAACGATATAATTCGCCCATTACCTACTTTTGCAAGGAGGCTTACGCTTCAATTTTTCTGTCAAAAAATAAATAAGGTTCAGAGTGTATTATTAGCAGCCAAGAATGAAATATAACTATCCATGATTAACGAGAATAACAGGGTAAATAGGTGCATTACGTAGCAAGTATACAAAACTTAAGACAGACCAGGTACCAGTACCAGCCATATAATATAGTCTATAGAAATGCATTAAAAAGTTTAAAAGCTTTTATTCATCACATTTCCTAGCCCGACTAAAATAATTTTTTTCGCGAAAAGTTTTCTTTTTTATTAGCCAATATTTTTGATCGCTCTGGAACAAGGACACCCTTAAGTGTTTCCGCTTTAGGCTTGTGTGATTTAAGCCATTAGAGCTAATGGAGGAAAAACACGAAGTGGGAATTCATTCATCTTCTAGTTAGTGCTTTGCGACTAGCATCCTCATTTTATGTTACTATCGACGAATTACTAAAACCGCTTATTATGAACGCAAAAGCCACAAAAATTATCCTTTTTTAAGAATTTTAAGGCTGACTAATATTTAAGTCCAAAATCTCTGGACATTCAGAGTAACAGGGTGAATCTTGATTTCCACATGAACTGCTCCCTTCCTACTTCCTCCTTCTCAAATGGTGAGCTTCACCTTAGACCGAAGACAAGCTAGAACCCAAACAGCATCGAGCTTTTCAAAAAATAATTGTAAAAGTCTCCATTAACCTTTTAAAATGTTCTGACTTAAGGCTCCTGCAACCTCAAATGTTCGGAAAAAAAACTTTTACGCTTCTTTGGTTCATCACTGTTGATGTATTTTATGCATAAACTCTTCAAGGGATTTGTCAAATCAAACATTTCGATGATTTAGTCAACATTTCACGCTGTTTTCATGCTAACTTAATTGAAGAAGAAACTCAAAGTCACGGTTATTCAGCATTACTAATGGAGTGCATAATTTAATGTGATTTTTCTTGTTGATGCTTTCAGGGTTACGTGGATTACAGTCGAGCGTTGCTGTTGTCGTCGTCGTGCGAAGGAGGAGAACGAGATGAGATGTGAGCGAGCCCTCCCGAAGAAGACTCAATCATCATCATCATTATTAGCGCTACCGTAGAAACAAAGACAAACGTAAATACTATACGTTCGCTGAGGAATGGTGACATGTCCCATGACGATGACTGATAGTGAGTAAGCGAGGCAGCAGCTCGTAGGAAACCAGATGAATGAATGATTCAGTCTTCCTCTATTTCAATGCCAAGGTTCAGCATTTTTCCTCAAAAAATAGATAAACTGTCAACCAAGACTCTGCAGAGGAAGGTACTTCCTACAGCTTAATTACCCAGTGAAGCTGCAACTGTCCGAGTGAATCATAGAATCATTTCCCTGACACTATTAAAACTGCAAAGAAGTAAAACTGCGTTGACAAATTCAATTCAAGACTTCTCAGTGACAAATGATCGTGAGCATTCATGACATTTCAATTTGAATGATTAGACCCTTGAGAGAAGGATACATGAACGTTTTTTTGGGGTTCCCATTCGAAACAATAATCATTTGAGGATGACCACAAAAGCTCGCTCACGTGCTTCAATTGGCCGACATTAAACATCACATTCCAATGTCAGCGCACGTATCTATTTGCTCGAGAATTGAAGAACCTTATCGAATTGCTTCAATAATAGTAATCACATCAAACTAGAAAAAAATATAAGGTTTTCTTCGTTTTTTTCCTGTAAGAAATTAAAATCTCACCGCGTCTGATTAGAGAGCAGTTGAAGTTTATGCAAGGTCGTCTTCACAGCAAACTAGGCAATTTCGCTCGGCGAGACGAGATTCAAACACGAAAAAAACTTGTCCAGCTTTTTATTGTACCACTAGCACTTGCTTGAAAAGATGTTTGAAGTAAGTAACAATCAGTATTTCTCGAAGTGAGTGAATAGTGTGTGGGCGGAAACGAATGCGATAAACCCTCGCAGCCTTTTTTCCAAGAATCAGACGAGATTGGATCTGAATGGAACGATTTTTGTGAGCGAGAAAACGTGCGTGGAATTTTTGAAACTGTGTGGGTGTGATTTCAAAAGAGGTTTTAAATTTACGCAGATATGATGTGATGCTCCAAGTGGCATTATGAAACGAAGTAATAAACTTTTACTGACTATTTTGACAATTTTTAGTGGTTCTTGAAAATTGTGTCAGTGTTTTCGTCGATCCACGTGTGCAAAAAAAAAGATTGAATATAGTTAGTGAGTGCAGCTACGGGAGCTAATCTCCTATTCAGGAGATTTTGCTCTCTGTGGAAACGTTCGAGAAATGGCGAGTCGGACGGACGTGTCGGATCTTCTCTCTTCATGCCGCTGGTCTGAGGAGGGGTCATACCTCGGAGAAATTGCAAAAACGGGCTTCCCAGTCGTTGCGAAAGTGAGCCGAGGTCAATACCAAAATATTGGACAGCCCTCGTTCTCCAACCCTTCGTTAGTCTCACATGTGCTCCTTGTCTCGGCCGGGAAGAAACTCGGAATTGCTGCTCAATGTGTCAAGTTCAAAAATGC
>JAHZNH010000755.1:0-10816 GCA_027744355.1 Tyrannoseira gladiata
TGAAACGTTGGTCAGTTGAGTGGTCACACCCACCTAATCAAGAAAGATAATAGAAGTTAGTCAGAAAAACTGGGCATCATTAGTGTCATCATCCCACCACTTTAATACAGTTCGCAAAAACTGGCCTTACCAATTGGTCTTGTGACACAGCAATATCCTGGATCCTACTCCAGGACGTTGGAACGGCATCAAAGGTTTCTGGGGGCTCCCAACCGTGAACACGAAGAATGTCTGGACTTGCCGCAAACAGACAACTCCCATTAGGATGATATGTAATACATCTGAAAGCGATAAATAAGTCAGTATTCGTTGTAGCGCTGTCACATTCAATCTCATCATATCATCAATAAGTACGAAACATCACAGCCTCCTCCATTTTTAAATAATTCAATTTTCTTATTATCATCCACTCACCTTATCGGAGGCACATCGGCAAGCGAGCTCGAGACCAACGAGAAGAAAATCAAAAGATTTATTACAAAAACAATCTAAAGTATACAGATAGACATGACATGATTGATAATCCATCCATCCAATCATACTTATTACGCAACAGTAACGAGAGATGAGAAACGCGCAAATGGAACGACATCGATCGCCAGTGGAATACCAAGAGAACATCCCCCACACAAAATAGTAATCTTTATTCGATAATAATTTCACCCTTCAATCTTGTAAGGAACTGTTCCAACCCACATTTCACTAAATCTTTAATAAATCCCTCATAAAAAACGAGAAAAAAATACACGCCCCTTATCAAACGCATCGATTGTCGATCTCGTCATAACTTTTTTTGTTTTAGTAGATGAGGCTCCGGTAAAATTGCTCTTTTACATAACATTATTCTCCTAACCATCTCACGCATCTAAAAGCTGAGTAAACATACATGTTTACACCGATATTAACTCCTCCATATAGACGCACTAACATTTTTATAGTAGCATCAGCTTTTTCTGGAATGTGTAAGTACTTCCCTCTTGCTTTAAGCAAAAGTACATCATACACTCCGGGTCATAAACTACGTTTTTCAAAAGGACGCCCAAAATTTTGGACAAAACGTTCACTGTCCATCCCGAAACCATGTTTCGTAAAATATTTATGGAACCATTGTATTGTATTGTAATGCAATAGACTCGCCTAGCTCTAGTTTCTTTCCCAAAAAGAGTTGACTTACTTTTACCGTGGTGTCATTGTAAACCACTCAAATTCTAGACACCAGTAAAGTATTTTCCATTCAGATATTTATTGTAATTCCCACCAGCATTTTTCCCCATTATCTTTTCTCCCAGAGAAGGAACACCACCAAACAGGTTTTTCCTTTCCCGTCACATCGCATCCCCAACAAGTTGACAAATATGAGCAGACGACTTACTTTGACGTAATTGTCCTCCCCTCCAGATGCGATCCACTGTCCATCAGGGCTAAACTTGAGACTGTTCACTGTGGAGTTGTGTCCTTTGTACCCAAAAATACATCCTTTCTTTCTGATATCCCACATCTGAAATGCCAACATAAAAATATCAATTTACAACCATTCATTCTCGATTATCGCCATTACTTAACCTTAAACTTTTTACGAAGAAAAAAATCATGCTAATTTTTGCACGAGTATTCCGACTCCCTGCACGTCCTGTCCTCTCGTTGCCATATTTTGGCAGTGGTGGTGACAAATAAAGGTGAGTGCATGTAGGATGTAGGCACAGCAGTACTTACGTATTATAGTTCCCATATTCATGTGGCAAGTTCATTACTGCGCTTCCAGTTTTTATTATTATTGCACTTTAAGATAATTTTAGGTACATTGGAATTACTTTCTACCTTGCTTGCCTGCCTGCTTGACAAACAACATTAACATGATCATCATCATCAGCATTCAACTTGAAATGAATTCTACTTCTACCTAAAAGTCGATTTTCCTTTTTTGGCTTCCTCATCATGATTGCAAAAAATAACAGCGGAGTTTTTTTCTGCCAGTGGAAGCGCATCATCATTTCGAGAGAGTTATTGCGATTCAAATATGTATTGATGAATATCTGTTTTGTGACTTTTTTAAATAAATGCTCACGTACGTACAACAAACTTCTATTCTTCTCATCAGCCATTTCGTGTTTATGAAAGTATGTAGTTACATGACCTTTTAAAATTAAACATCTTTTTTTCGCATTCCTCTCCCTTATTCCTATCATGTCCCTTCGGTAAATCATGACTTCTCAATCAGAGAAAAAAAAGACAAATGGCTGCTAATGAGGGAACAATAACTAATAACAATCAATATTAAAGGGATGATGTCGCCTCACTTCAAAATATTGTGTTCTGACAAAGTTGGCAAGCACATGGCATGACCATGACTGAATAACGATTGATTTGTTAATGTTGATTCGCCCATTTAGAAATAAATACAACAATGCCCGAAACGAATTCTAAGTGAATGCTTTAGTCACGCCATGTCCTCATACTGTACCTACTCCTCTCGATTCATCAAACGATTCCCATTTATCTCCAAGACTAAACCCATTAGCGAAAATGTGATAAGAGCATTTGTCGCCAATTTAGAAATATTGCATGACGTGCAGGTATCAACACATGTTTTCGAATTAGGCCCTATTCACTAACCAAACATTACTTTATTAGTCCAGTTAAATAAATAATTTACCTTGATTCCTGAATCGGATGATCCAGACGCGAGGAAGTCCCCATAAGGGTGGAAGTCGACACACCGGATGGATGCCCGATGTCCCGTGAGAGTCCTTAGGATTTTGGAAGTCTCTAAATCCCATATCTTCAGAGCTCCAGCCTGTGAGCCGGCACATACTTGTTCCTCAGTTATGGAGAATCTTACGCAATCGACGGGTGTACTATGTCCACTCAAGGACTAGAGGACAAAAAAGAGAACATGTTTTTAAGCTTGATTACTACACTCATAAGGAAAACGCATTAACATAATATTGACACTGGTCCAAGATCTAAATTCAAACCACAATATTTCCACTCCCTTTTGAGATAAGAAATATCTAGGCATCCTTTTTTATTTCCAAGCATTCCAAAAAGAATTTTTAGACATGACACGAGACCACCGCCGCCACCGCGCCACCAACATCATTATACTCCAAAAACATCCTAACCTAATCAGCTAAAGTGCAAAATGCATAATACCCCATCAAGATCATCATCGTGATCACGATCACCACCACCACCACCATCGCGCAATACTCTCGACAAAGCCAGTCACATTAGCCACTGCTCAATCTCAGACGTCATCATCGTGTAATGATGATGATCCACTTCTATGGAGAAAAAGATGAAGAAGCCACTTATGTTATGTGACTTCGCACATAAAATAGTTTTTTTCCCGTCCATCCAAAAAAAAATCGACCTCACCATAAAACATTCCTTAAGGAGAGGTGGAACGCTGTATATGGGAAAGGCGTCAAAGTCGAGAGTATTATTATATCGACGCAATACATATTTTTTTCCTTTGGATAATTCACCCATCCATCTGTAGTACCTGCTTATCTCTTCGACATTAATGTTTTTCCTCAAGTAATTAAAAGCGGGAGTTATACGCAAAACTCCCAGAGATAGTACACTCCTAAGATCGTGATGACTGATGACATTTGGAGAATTTTTCGCAGGTAAACAAAAAAAGTACTAAAAAATGCCAAAACACACATAGGCACTGCCTCTCCATTATTTTAGGAGTGTGGACTTGAACTTCTATTAGTATTCCAGACAGCACATTCGTTAGCCGTGATGGATCCATCAATTAGGTGACAACGATGCGAAGTAAAGTAATACCTCTCCATATCCTCATGAGAAATTGCTATCATCCTGTGCAAGACTAACCCCTAATTTTTTTTACTTCTCTGGAGGAATTCTTTTTATATCAAATCTCCACTTCTATTTTTTTCGTCGTATGATTAAGGCTGTCCTAAAATGATGATGGGTATACACAGCCACTCATGACTTATCATCATCCCCCTTTTCTCATTTTCTTCGTCCATCAAAATGGACAAACGCTTTTCCTCATGGAGAATCATCATCGTTGGCCACCTAAAAAGGACATCGTTATTATCCCGTGCTAGTCAAAAAAATATTCTTGCAAGAAAAAAATCCATATCATGTGAAATGGCTGGAATGCAAATGGAGAAGTGTTGCCGAAACAAAGTTTGAGGTCCGATGAGAAGCTACAGCTACAGCATCTCCATTTTTATTGTCATCATTACATCCCATTACTCACACATAAGTACTAGCACTATTGTCGTCTGATGAAGTCTGTCATGCCTCCTTGATCTCGGTGTCCTTCGACATGCAATCTAACGCATTTAATGGCTCATCTAAATACGCTGGTACCCGAATCAAAAAAGACTCTTCATATAATGCTTTGACAGTGCAACAATAAATTCCCTTCGTCGAATTGGAGTGTCGCGATTGCAAACGGCGTTTTTGGAATAAAGTCATGCCCAATTGAGAAAAGTATACAAAGTTCAGATTAAAAATAGAATCATATCATTCAGGCTAGGACTCGAAATATGCTTGCCTCCCATAATACAAGAAGCCTAAGCATATTAGGCATGGACATTAGAGTTTTGCACATTAAATCTGAACTTTATGCGAAAATGCCACATGAAAATCTCATTTTACTACGGAATAATGGTCCCCAGCAAAAAATGCTGGGAGTGATATCACAAAAATTTCAAGTTTTCAGATCTTAAGTGTTCTCAATCAAAAGGCTCTTACCGCCCCTAGAGCATTTTTTTACTGTAACAATGAATGCAGTGATGGAGGCGAATTAAAGTGTTTCGAATTTATAAGACGGAATGAAATGAGATGAGCGTGAAACTGCAAGGAGCAAAGAAAAGTTGCGCAATAGCTATTATCATCATCATCTTCTTCTTCTTCATCCTTTTCTCGTTACAACACTTTGCTTAGTGGCACATGGAAAAATCGATAAAAAGTCCATTTAACGACAGAAGATTAGGTCTTTGAAGGGTTGAACAGCTCACGGAGCTTAATACGTGATATAAAAAATAATGAAGAAATCATGATGCAAGTTGACAAAAGAACGCGATATCTAGGTATGGAATTGGCCGCATAGAAGTATAGAACCTTTTCAGAAGAAATCTGATATAAATGAAACCATGCAATAAAATGTTTTCTTAATTTAAAATAGCCCTTCAGGATCCGATGATCATGACTATGCTTCAAATGAAAATGAATCCCTTTCAAATTCCTATCCTCCCAAGAAAATTCCAAAAAAGTGTCTTCTTGCGATTCAAAATGAAAGGTGCAATGTTTTGCATTTCTTTGAGCCCAAAGAACAGTATTCACCACATCGTATCTAAAACAAAGCACGGTTGATTTTCATTCCCTGCAATCAAAAGCTGAGGGTTCCTCAGCATGAATAGGCCGCGTTGCCTTTAGTCCATTATCACCCATTAATATTAGCATTCATCATTAGTAAGGCCACTTTAGCCTACCTACCTACTGTTTCATAAGCATATTTAATTAATATTTATGACCGACTCCTCGTTTTCCCAATACCTTCCTCTCCCCAATTAATAGCCATATCTGGAACAATTACTGCAACACAATTTACGGTAAATGCGTAATCACATTCAAAACAGTTTCTAAAACACAAGCAAGTAGAATGACCCATGGTGCCTACCACGATACATAATAGAAATATGAATTGCCTTGAGGCATCTTGAGTTTAATATTTTTTCATGATTTGAATTGATTACCCTTCTCTTGACACTCTTTTAGATCCATTAAGTAGCCCATTCAAATCAAGGCTCTCTCTCCCTCACCCTCTCTTAAGGAAAAGGCGAAGAGGGCTTTTAAAGTTTTTTAAACCAATTAAACCGTTTGGTGATGCGTGTGTGCACCGTAACTCAAAAAGTCAACTACGTGTCAGGATGTGCAGTTACACCAGGAGAGATGCTCATTTTTTTCGCATTTTACACATAAACATGTCACTCAAGAAACAGTTTTCCCTCCGCCCATATTTTGCCATAACTACAGGGATTCTCTAAACACGTCATTTTTGATTGATTTTGATTTCTACTTTCCACCTCACCAACTACCACCACCACCACCAACATCATCGTCGTTCTCATCATCATCATCATTCATTCACCCTCGCAGTAGTAGTCGTACTACAGGCATCCTGATGTTGCTGTTGAAGAAGAAGATGGCTAAAAAGTCGAACAAACAAACCAACTCTGCAAGATACTGTAAATTGCCATTATTATTGCACTTTTTCGAAGGGACACCTTCCCCTACACGAAATGAAGTTTTGTTTGTTCCTCAGCGGAAAAAAGTAGTGTACCCCCTGCCTTCGAGCAAACTCAAAAAATCATGTAAAAAGTTTCCCCAGCGGCAAGAAATATGCAAAAATTTCAGATGCTATCAAAATCCTCTACTCTCATTTCTCTCTTATCAAGGGTTTTTTTTCGTGAACAGAGCCAATCAAGTCGTAAAAAAAAGTTCTGCAGCTACAAGATACAACGATACAATTTAATTTTCTTCTTCCATTCCTACGCACTCTTCTTCGCATGAGGTGATTATTTACTTATGCTCGCAAATCCGAAACTCTCTCCTCGATCCTGCTTGAATTTCCCAGTTCGCAATCTGCACCAATCCTTCCATCACGGTGACTCTGACTTTTAATCTGTTTTAATCTACCTTCAAGCGTATTTTTGAATCTTTTCTTCGGCATCAGCAGCAACATTTGATGTTCGTGTAGGTTGATGGTACAGTTAATAATAATATTCATTCTGCGCAGTGGAAGATCTATACTTGAACCAACTGCTTGATATTCTGGTAAGTGGTGGCAAACGCGGCCCAAGTGATTTCGAACAAGGCACTGCAAAAAAACAATGCTAACAGTTTCAAAAAAATATGAGCATGCAAATGTGGTCAGTGATTAGATGATAATCTGAGAAACCAAAAATAAAAATGTTTTCTGCGAAACTTCCCTCCACCTACACTCCATCTCATCAAGATAGACATGAGCAGTAAGTGAGCAGGTGGAAAAAAAAACACTCGAAGGGAAAGCCACCGCTTGCTTGGACAGCATTAAAAATACATCTTCAGAAAAAGTAGACCGCAATCAACTCATGAGTTCAATTTACCTGTCGTAGAATTAAAATCAATAAAAACTGCACCGATGACATATGAAATTGGCATAAGGATACTACCACCCGACCCCTGACAGGGGAAAAAATAAACATAGTTTACAGCTTACAAAACGACTTTTTTTATTCCATTCCGGCTCCGGCTGTACCAATCAAACCTCATCCTAAAAATGATTTAAGTCCATGTCCAAAAACAGCAATTTTATCAGGACAATAATGTTCATGTCCATCTATCTAGATTTTCTAGTTGATGGCTAACCTGTGTTTTTGAACTTGTACATAACACCTGACAAGAAGCTCTAATCAAAGCTAAACCAGTTTCCGCTTGACCAATATGATGCTTTTTTCAAAGAAGTTTTTGATTGTGGTGGTCGCAATCATGCATGATGATGATGATGTTTTCCTCTGGCAGTGACAACAGAAAGATCCCCTCAAAATTGAAATTTCATCGAGTCTAGTATGGAACCAATACAATGTTACACTCAAGTATGACTGCGCTAGCAAGCAGTGATGATTCCGTGATGGATCCACGTATTATTGCTGTCATGTCAAAGATTACCTATTTCAAATGAGGATTCAGAGATAAAGACGTACAAGAGATGAATGAATGTATGTCCTGTTGTGCTTTTACAATTTTTTTCTTGAGTTTTTGTTTACTTTCGTAACAGTATGGTTCTTGCTCACTCGTGAGGACTTTCAATTAGCAGTTGTTTGGTTGCACATTAGAGGCAGTCTTGTCACTGCTTTTCTTCCTTTTGACTTTGTATTCTTTTCTTGAAAGACAACCTTCATTTCATTTCGATCATCATGAGTAAGTAGAAGTAACACCAAAACGCAAAATGCGCCTTTAATCCTTTTCCTTGCCTTCACTCACTCTCAAGCAAAGACATAAACGGTAATGTCCATCAAATGAAGAAAAGATTGCTATCAAAATCATGCTAGCGTGATTTGATAAGCATCTTTCAGCGAGGAAAAGAGAGAGCATCGCATCGCGGCACCAAAAATACATAAAGCAAAAATTCCGTTCGCTCACGGTGGGGAAAAT
Organism: Tyrannoseira gladiata; assembly: GCA_027744355.1. NCBI lineage: Eukaryota > Metazoa > Arthropoda > Collembola > Entomobryomorpha > Entomobryidae > Tyrannoseira > Tyrannoseira gladiata. The sequence goes on from JAHZNH010000755.1 coordinate 8,182, forward strand.
TTGTAATGGATATCTGCCATTTCCTCGATCAATCCTTTTTCTTCCCACACACGCAGCCAGGATCAAACTAAACCTGTCAAAGTCAACTATTTATCAGCGAAAAAATTAGTTTGGAAAATGAGATAGGTCCATTCTGCAACTGTCAATCGCGAACCGAGCATATCGCTTATCTATTTATGCGCTCCTACCTACTCAATTAATGGATATTGATATTCTATCACAAATCAATCCTCGTTGTCATCTACCATATAAACCCACCTATAACTAATTTCATATTAGTCTTGGCCCATCGATATCCTCATTCGCCACAGAAGACGGATATGCTAAGACAAAAAAAGTGTGTCGCTGTGTTAACATGGGTTGAACGATTTTCGCCTTTTCTCATTATTTGTTTCAGCACACAAAAAATGCAATCATCTCATCGCAAATGCGACTCAAAATAAAATGAAGATCATCCCATCCAATCTCTTTCTGCATCTCCGCCTTTCCTCAGTCAGTAAGTCACCTCGTTGCCCTTCAACGTGATCTGAACATCAACTAAGAGTTTAGCGGAGATGGGTTGAGATGAAGCGCTCAAGAAAGTGCTGAAAATAGCTTTCAAGTGAGCTACAAAAATGAGAAATTCATTCCCAAAAATGAGCTCTTTTCTTGTTGTGATGAAAGAATAAAGAATCTGGGTTACCACACCGCACCACCATTACTTATTGCTAGTAAAGAGCTTTCGAAGTGCCTTCTTTGACCTATAGAACGAATGTCATTATTCCAAGTAAAATGCTTCGACTCATTGTTCCTCCACCACGAACACCACACCGCAGCTTTTGCAATGCATCGATGATCTAAATTGAGGAATTGTTTGATCTTCCAGCCCACACTCTATTCCACAATATCTATATGTATCCCTACATTCTTATCAAGAACGGCATCATTAGCACTGCAAACGCAGATGTGTAAAAGACATTGAGTTCAGAAAAAAATGAGCTCAAATTCGATATTCCGTCGTCGCCACAATTTTCGCAAGCCCCATTACCGCTCCTGAAAGAAAGCCTCCCATCATCTTCATAATATTGATCTTTATGTTTATTGCAGTCGCACATTTTCTCCAGGGAGTCGTAGAGAGGAGAGCATACTAGGATACTTCCAGAACGTAAAGGTCGCTTCGTATTGACTAACTAACTAGCAACACTCCCGCGCCGCAGCAAACCTAAATATTGACTTGACTTTGTGTCTCCTTCCTTTCGTGGAGTCCACATAAATCTAGATTTCTCCCCTTTTCTCTAAATCACGGAGCAACATTTTGCCCTCTTCCATGTTGCAGCATAAAGTGCAAAATTCTGTCTTGACTTTTCCTCAACGAAAAAGCTGGCAAATGTCCTGAAGGGAAAGAGTTTAATAGAGTTGAAGAAATGGTCCACATGCAAACTTCTCATTAAGCAGCAATCAATAAACAACAACAATATACCTAGATCTGTCTGGTCTTCATGGGTGACCTAGTACAGCTAGCTTGACTTCTAGACTTGAGGACTGCTCTTATAGGACGTTTAGAAAAAATGACTTTGCCATTTTTCTTCCTTCGAAATAACAATAAATAAAGTGAACTTTTGCAGAAAACTAAAGTGGAGAAGGCGTCGCTCTTAAGAGTGAGCCATGCACTTACTTCAGAGCACCCTCAAGAATACAAAGTACTAATTCTACCAGCATGCCACTACTCTACATCAGCCTTTTTTTTACTTTTTCTCATTTCACTCCCCAGCCTGAAGTCACAATAATAGGAAGAAAGCTTTCTTCATTTGTTTTAATCAAAATTAATGCTTGCTTCTCCTTTGTGACTTGCATGTCAAGATGAAGTTTGTCACTAGAGACTTGCCATTACCCCCCTGTTTTATTCTCTCCTCAGCTCATTTTACTCGCCTATTGACTTGTTGTTGCACAACATTAGTAGCACACGTCACTAACATTACGCCGTTTTGTTATGCTATTAAGAAATAACCAGAAATCATATGCTAATTTTTTGCCAAAATAAAACAAGTTAATGAAAAAATGAACAAAAAAACTCCTTTTAATCCGTCTTCTTTCCTCGCGATAATAATGGTGAATGAAATCTGTGAAAGAAAACTCCTGTTTTGTACGGACGATTTTGCAATAACACACGACCTATCACCTACTTACCTACCTACTTCTGCAACTTTTTCGCCATTCTTGTAGCTCACTTGTCAGATGTGAAACATAAGTTATCGTCATTTTTATTAATCTTTCTCATTAAACTCTTCTTGCAATCTTGTTTGCCTGCACAAACCAATGCACCTCACACAAGACTTGATACAAGCATACAAGCAACTGACGAAGTAAGTACAAAGGATACAAAATGCTCGCCTTCTTTAAAAATCCAATTGCTTCAACCGTATTAGCTCACTTCTATTGTTACGAACCCCATAATGGAAAAGGAAAAGACATTTCCCTAATTTTGGCAAGCCCTTCCAAGCCACACAGAAAATTTTGTAATGAGTAATGATGAGACTAATCTAATTAATCAAATCGAAAGCATATATTATTCTTCCCTTAATGAAATAAATCTCTTTTGTTGGCGTCACTGATACTTGATTCCACATTTTGTTTCGTTCCTTATCGCCTCTGTTTT